>JABCKQ010026411.1:0-11496 GCA_018857305.1 Termitomyces sp. T159_Od127 | reverse complement strand
GGAGACTTGTTCTGCTGTAAGGGCGACCTCCAGGAGTTGCGGCTCAATCACACAACTAGCAGAGGGAAATCCAAAGTTGTATTAGACAGGGTAATCAATGATACAATGGTACTAATCACCTAGCAGAGGGAAATCCAAAGAAAACAAGTCTAAGGATTCCCCGCTGCTTGGTGCGGCGCATCAGCAGGTGGCGGAGGTGTGGGAACAACTGTACAGGTGACTGGAGCTAACCTTAACCTTGGATAATGTTCAAACAGGAGGGACACGAAGTTCCGGGGATTTCCTAAAAAGGAAATGACCTCCGGAGATCTCTGGAGGTCTAGGGCAAGTCCCGGGGGTCCCAGGGGGTGGCGTAGGATGTGCCCAAGAATGGAAATTGAATGGAAGTCCCCTGACAGTTTGAGTGCTTCCAAGACGACTGGCAGAAGATCATGTGGGTGCAATTGTACTTGAAAGGTTCAGTGTGGCAGTGGTCTGCTGTCATCACAACCAGCATGGACGACCTGAATATTAACTTGTAGCATTTTGCTGGGAAGCCTGGCTTGCAGACTTCAAGGCCACCTTCTGTACATGGAATCAGGTGCAAGATGCACTGACCAGGATTGGACAGCTGCAGCAGGGGTCAAAGTCGATCACCGACTACTGCATGGCCTTCTTTGAGTTGAAGGGCAAGTTGGGGCATGTGGACGCAGAGGGCAAGTATGTCAAGGACTGCTTCTGAAAAGGCTTGAATGCAGCGACCATGGAGGCACTGGTCAACATGGACTATTAGATGGCCAAGGAGGCCCACAACATCTTGCTCTGCTGCGAGAGTAAGTTGGCTGATCTTGGAGTCTGCAGGAAGGGGCATTGGCATGCAGGCTCCTAGGCGACGGCCTCTACCTTGGTGAATGCAAGTAACACACAGTCCCCCACCTAGGTAGTTACACTGTAACATACCTAAGAATGGAATGGACTAAGATAAAGAGTATGACGGCACTACTAACTACAGATATGAGGCAGTAGTCACATGAGTACCATGACAGTTGAACCTCATTATGCTTCCTCACATATTGGAGAAAGCTAGACACTATTGTGCCCAATGCTGTTGTGCATGCATGGGAATCTTCACGTAGAAAATTCACCCAGGAGCAAAACTTGATGTCACTTCTTGATGCCGACTGGTTTGATATTGTCAACTGTGCCATGTCCTAATTGTAAATAATCCTCTTATTATTTTTATTGTCAAACTGGTTATATATCTTATTTCATTCACTTCTTATTACTTTCAGGCACAGCTCTGGTGGGTAGGCATGACCGTAAGTGAGCTGTGCCTGGTGGGGGCTTCTGCTGCACCTCACCACAGCTGCTTCTGTGTACAGAACCTATGAGGCTCCCCCCACCATCAAATCTCCTTCACAAGTTTATTCTGGCTTATCTTCTCATTGGTTACACTGCACATTACCTCCCAGCCCAGCATGATGCAATCAAACCCTGATTAATGATTTATTGATTATCTTTCATGAACAGCATTACATTGCTGTCATGTATGCCATTGCATGCCATCAAGCCTTGACCTTTGATCTCTCAGACATTCCTTAGAAGAAAGTTTCTCAGTTTTTCCCTGGCTCACCTGTCTCACAAACAAGATGTCTCCTGAGAGCCCTTTAAGGTCAGTGGACCTAATTACCCACCATTACTCCCATCATGAGTATCAGGAACCAAGATAATTAACAATCATGGCAATGAAGCCGTCTTTTGTGGTGCTGGCTTGGGAGGATGGATGAAGTAAGCACTTCTTCCCAGTTTGGCTGATTGTGCTGACCATCGGCATAAGCATGGAAAATTTCAACTCCATTTACTGAGATGTGTCAATGTCTAATCTGAGACTTACTGCTCTCAGGATACCCTGGTTGCAAGCATCAAATCCATGATGTTCTCACAGAGGCTGTTGGAGAAGAAAAGTCTGAATTCTTCTTTGACAAGGTAAGATTGTTTGCTGCATATGCATCATTCTGACATTTAAATCTCTGCCATCACTCCAGTTCCTTGAATAATTCCCTCACTGATGCTGATGCTCAATTCTATAAAACCTTTGGGCTGAACTGCATTTGCCTTATATTCAATTACCATCACTTTGAAGGTCCATTCCAAAATTGGGCATAAGTAATTACCTTACCTGTGTGAATCAGATGACATGAACCCTCACATCTTGAAAGAGTCTGGATTCAAGCTCCTCAATTGCATCATCAACATCTATGCTGCCTATGGAATTTACACCATCCTTGACCTTCACACCACTATTGGAGGTCAAAACACTGACTGGCACTTGGACCAGTGGCATCTGGTGGCCTTCTATTCCAAGAGCTTGAATGTGGTAGAGCACATCCATGAGATCTATGACAAGGAAATGCTTGCCATCATTTGAGCCTTCAAGGAGTGGTGGCACTTTCTGGAGGGTGCATGGCACAAGTTTGAGGTGTGGACAGATCACAAAAACCTGGCTTTACTTAGTCAACTTTGACTTCTTGCTGCATCACAAGCTTGGCTGGAGTATGGGGAAGCCTGATTCTTTGTCCTGGCAAGCGGACTACAGCACTGGAGGGGATGACAACAGCAATATCATGCTCCTCCAGCCAGGATTGTTCACAATCCAAGCCATGGAGGGCTTGGCCATCCAGAGAGTGGAGGTGGACATCTTCTAGGACATTCAGCATAGAAACTGAGACAGTCAACAGGAAGATCTTATTGCTCAAGCCACCAGGGCTCTGAAGTCGGGACATACAACATTCATGTAGATGAATGGGCCCTCCATGATGGACTTTTGACCTTCTGGGACCACATTTACATGCCCAACATCCTGGAGCTTTGCCAAAGGATTGTGGAACAGCACTATGACTCTGCATTGTGGAGCACCCCAGCTAATGGAAGATGCTGGGGTTAGTGTCCTGGAACTACTGGTGGCCTCAGATGTCCCAGTATATTAGATCCTATACTAGCATGTGTGACCGTTGCCTGCAGACTAAGCCACAATGCCAACCCCTCACTGGACAACTCCATCTGCTACCAATCCCAGAAGAATGATGGAGTGTAGCCTTGATGAACTTGCTCCCAGATGCCCATGAGTACAATGCAATCATGGTAGTGGTGGACCTTTGTGGCAAGCAAGCACACTTCATTCCCACCCACACCACTTGCTCTGCCATGGAAGCTGCCAACCTGTACCAGAAGAATGTCTGAAAGCTCCATTGCCTCTCCAATGCCTATAATGCAGATCAGGGGCCACAATTCATCATGGATTTCACAAAAAGAGCCCTATAGACTGCTGAATGTGAAGCTTCATACCTCCACTGCCTACCATCTACAGTCAGACAGCCAGACTGAACATGTGAACCAGAAGCCCAAGCAGTACCTCCGCCTCTTCTGCAATGATCATCAGGATGATTGGGACAAGCTACTCCTAGATGCAAAGTTCCAGTACAACAACTACATTCATGCAGCCACTCAGATATCACCCTTCTTCCTAGGCACTGGGCATCATCCATGCATGGGCTATGGGCCCTGGAAAATAAATGTGTACCTTCAGTTTTTCAAAAAAAAACTGATGGACTTCTGAATCAAGTCATAACTGTTGAGCAATGACTCTGCTGTCCGCTAGTCTTGTAATTATTATTATTTCCTTTTTGGGTTTATTTCTTGTTTTACGCCATGGCGCACATTCACCATTGTTTGTTTGCTATTCTTTAGATAAAACCTTATTTTATTCCTACAAAACATATGCATCCACAAACCACACCCTTAGTCGTTTGCACACTATCGTGTCTGAACACTAAGGGTGTGTAGCTTGTTCTTACCTACGATGCCTCGTTACTTACTCATACCTGTAGTTAACATACTTCGTATTGTTCTACAGGTCAATATAGTCGTTTGCACACTATCGTGTCTGAACACTAAGGTTAACATACTTCGTATTGTTCTACAATAACAATACACTACCAGTCTAGTGTGTACTTGTCATGACTTGCTGCCAACTTCTGGTACCCAGCCCTAGCCTTAGGACTCCCACCTCTCCAAATGAGCCCTACAATGTCCTAGGCCCAGACTGCTACATGACTGACCTCTTTGGTAGCCACCACCACCACCCTCAGCAACTTCTGGCCATCACCACTCATTGCTGCCACCAGCCACCTCTGGCACCCCCTCAACCATTACTGCTTGCAGATGCCACATCAGCACCAGCCTCAGCAGCCTCCAGCACTTCTCCTGGCCCATGCTGAGGCCTTCCATGGCTCCTACTAAGGCATCCATCACACATTACAATTATGCATCACCCCCTGTCTGACTTTTATGCTCCACACATCACACCCAGTCTAAATCCTATGCTCCATGCTCCACACCTGCTCCCCTGCTTGACTCCTTGCCTCCTCAACATTCCATTCCTTCTATGCTCCCAAAGCAAGGCCCTTCCTTTGGGAGCTTTCCTTGTGCCACAAAACCTACATCAACAACCACTGCCACCTTACACAATCTCTGAGCTTCATCCAGAGCCCTAGTGCCATACCACGTCACTGGAAGCTGGACCTATGCCCCAGAGCACACTACATACCATTGTATATCAGTTGTTGCATAGTCTTCAATACAGTAATCTTGATATTGTTGTGTTGCTGCTACATTCTATCTGTATTTTTGTTTGTTTCATCCTAAGTTTCATGTCCTGATTTACTTAGTCTTGTCTCTATTTCATTGTTTTGACTTGTTCATTATCCTACTCATCTCATATTGTCTTGTCTCTCTCATCTCTATTCATCTTGTATTCTGTTCAATTTATCTCTCTGCTTCTCTCTCTTTCCACCTCAAGTCTCTAAGTTCTTCATCTCTTTCATGTCTTTAGCTGTCATGACCCGCTACCAACCCCAGGACTTAGCCCCGGCCCCAGGACCCCAACCTCCTCAAAACCACCCCCATGACCGTCTTGGGCCCAGAGCACTACCTGGCAAACCACCTCGGCAACCCCTGGCCATCACCGGCCATCACTGCCACCAGCCATCGCTACCCTGGCATTCCCTCAGCCATCACCGCTGTGACCATCACATCAGCGCCAGCCCTGGCCCCGCCACACGCTGGCAGCATCTGGCGCCCCCCTGACCTGTGCTGAGACCTCCATCACACATTACAATTGCACATCACCGCAGACCCAACCCCGCATGCCACACCCCACTTCCACTTGCCCCCTGGCCGCCGCGCTGCTACATGTCTCTGCGCTCCCAGAGCAAGATCTCTTGCGCCATGCAACATGTCTCAACCTTCACCACCGCCTTGTGTGACCCCTGGGTCTCACTTTAAACCCTGGCACCCCAACCTGCCACCGGGACATGGGCCTGAGCCCCAGAGCTTACTTACCGCTCAGTATATAAGGTATAGAGTAGTCAGTAGTATACTAGTCTTGATATTACCATAACTCTTGTACTGTTTGTTGTGTTTGTCTCTGTCTCATATTCTCACGCATTCTGGTCTCTCTATTTTTACCCTGCTTCATTACTTATTGTACTCGTCTCATATCTGCTCTGTTTGTTGCCTCTATTCGTCTCATACTCTAATTCCACTCTGCTTTACTCTGCCTCTCTCTGTCCACCCTAAGTTCTCTTGTCTTTTCTGTCTCCGGCCTCCAGTCTTGACTTGTTCTGCTTCCCTTTCCCTTATCTTATCTTGACCTTTCCTCCTTTTGGCTCGCTTAATCTCTGCCCTCCCACTTCCATCCTTGGGACTCACTAAGTCCCCACACTCATCACTTCATTGAACTCCAAGACTTGCTTGTCACGACCCGCTACTGACCTCCAGGACTCCAACCCTCCAAAAACCACCCCCACAACCGCCCCAGGCCCGGACCGCTACCTGGCCAACTCCCCCAGCCATCACTGGCCATCACCGCCTGTCAACGCCACCAGCCACCGCCACCTGCGGCATCCCTGGCCATCACCGGCCATCACTGCCCGTTGCCACCACAGCCACCACCACTCGCGGCATTCCCTGGCCATCACTGCTGTGACCGCCACATCAGCGCCGGGTCTTGGCTATCACACCACATCAGCGCTGGCACCACCCGTCACCCCCAGCCCACACTGAGACCCCCATCATGCATCATGATCGCGCATCACTGCCGCCGACCTCCACACGCCATGCCCCGCTCCTGCTCCCTCCTCACCGCACCACCACTGCGTGTCTCTGCATTTCCAGTGCGAGACCTCTGCACCGCGTGACATGTCTTAAACTTGCCCTGTCCTGCGCAGCCCCCAGGTCTCACCCCAAGCCCTGGCACCGCGACCCGCCACTGGAACCCAGGCCTGAGCCCCGGGCCCTACGTACTGCGTAGTATATAAGTCGTAGAGTAGTAAGTAGGTACTCTAGTCTTGATATTACTGTAACCCGTCTTGTTTGTTGTGTTCTCATCTCTGTTTTGTTTTCTCATGTGCCCCGGTCTCTTTACTTTTACTTGCTTCTTTTCTTGTCGTACTCATCTCGCTTTGTCTCTCTGTCTCGTCTCCACTTGTTTCGTACTCTCAATCTATTCTCATTGTTTTCCTTTCCCTTTCTACTCTAAGTTCTCGTGGTTCTCCGTTCCCAACTCTTCTCTTCAACTTAATCATCTCCATCTCGTCTCATCTTATCTCGACTCTTTCCCCTTTTGGCTGTTTAACTTCCCCGGTTCTGTTTCCATCTCCAGGACTCGCTCGCCCACCAGCGCTTGCTCGTCTCATCTTCTTGCACCCCCGGGACTTGCGCCAACCCCCGGCACTCGTCCTCCACCCTCCCTGGCACCCGTCTCACTCACTGGCGCTACCGGCACTCCTCCACACACTGCCTCTGCCCTGCCTCGGTCTCCTATGCCTCGCGCTCCTCCGAGTGCTCTGCGTCTGTGTACACGGTGATCCTCACGTAAGGTGTTCGCCCAGTAGACTGAGCCCCTGTAGTCAGTGGAACCTGACATTGCTCATGCACCAGCGCTTGCTCATTCCGCTCTCCTATCTTTCCAGAACTTGCACCTACCCCCGGCACTTGTCCTCCACCCTCCCCAGCACTTGCCCACTTGCCGGCGCTACCGGCACTCCCCCACATACCGCTCCCGCCCTGCTTCAGTCTCCTATGCCTTGCGCTCCCTATCGGTACTCTGCGTTTGAGGACACAGTGACCACCACGTAAGGTACTCACCCAGTGGACTGAGCCTCCATGGTCAGCAGAACCTGACACTAGCCTCAGTCTATTCTCATTTTTTTCCAATCTCTCATCTGGACTCTTTCCTTTTTTGGCTTAGTTAGAGCTTTGCACCTTGGTCTCTGATCCTTAGACTTGCTAAGCCCCCTCCGCTGATCCTGGTCTTTTGATTTCCAGCCCTGGAACTTGCTCCCATGCCTGGTGCTTGTCTTCCACTTCCCTTCAACACCCAGGCACTCACACCCTTTGCCCCAGTGTAATCAGTGCTCTTTGCTTATCCACTGCTTGCATCCCCAGCTCTGCTCCTGATCTTACATGCCTCCTGCTTCTTGACAGTACTTGCTATGCATGTAGACATCATGTTCACCACATAAAAATTGACCCTGTGATCTGAGCCCCTGTGATCAGTGGTACTGACAGTACCAGTAAGTAAAAAGAGTTTAAGTAAAAGAAAATGACAAAGAGAGGAAATTCAAACTTGAGTGACCAGAAAGTGACTGACACCACTGCCATGGCAAGCTGAGGGTCTCCTTTAACAGCCCTCTGGCCACAGTGCCTGATACTTTAACACTTGAGACATCCCTTAGTGACTTCCATGTCTGTTTCATTGATGTTAGTTTCAATTGACCTAGTCAGCTTATCAAGTTATTATTAAAAGCAAGCTAGTTAAAAAAAGGTGAAAAAATTATCTCATTTGTTCTTTGCTTCCTCAGGCCAATAGAGTGGTCAGGGACTGGCTGGAGCACATTGATGACAGAGTGGCAGTGGAGTTTCCAAACAATACTGTGAGTGAGCATGATTGGAAGAAAACTGTTTGGGTACAGAAAGGTTGGGAGAGGGTATCTTGTCACTCTCTCAGTGTCATGGAGCAGTGAGGGACCATTAATAAATGATTTGTCATAGGTCAAGACTTTAACAGAGCAAACACTGGCACAACAACACCATTGAACATATTGTTACTGTTTTCCAGTAGTGGATTTGTAGTGAAGTACATGTCTATATACATACACCATAGCCATTGGTGAATGAAAGAAAGAAATTCATCTACTCAAATATCAAGTCATTTCCAGGTAAAGATGGAGAAGCATGGATAGTGTTGGAGCATTTTGAGTCAACTCAAAATGGTCTATGTTTAAGAAACTTGATTTTCCATTTGCTCAACCCATCCAGAAATGTTCATTTCCACAACATCAATCTTTGAATGTTTTGAAAAGTGGTTATGATCTCTAGTATAAAAAGCCAGCCTCTTTTGTATGTCAGCCACACTGACATTAGCCTGGCATTGGTATATCATAAAAGTCAGCCTCCAAAGCTATCATTAAAAACTATGAATCATAGAAAAAAAATGAGCAAAGTATCTTTTTCAAACTGCATTAATTTGAACTTTGTTAGGATACAAACATAACTTCCCCTCCAAGTGAGTGTCAAAAGATTCTTATTGAAGACATTATTTACTTTTAACAGGAAAGAGAAGCCGTCTGGACCAAATGATGAATGTCCAGGGAATGCCATTACATTTGCTTCATTAGATTCTGAATCAGCTCAGTCTTTGCAGTCAAGATAGGCTCAGTCAAGTGACCTGCCAGTTTCAAATCCTTATACATGATCATACATGATCATATTGGTACCACTTTGTATTGTCTACTGGATTGATTTGGAATAGCCACGCCTTCTTTTTTGTGATTTCTGTTGGAATTTCATTTCTGGTTCAGCAGTACTCTTATTGCTCAATCTATGGACTTTTTTGTTCCTAACAATTTGGATATCTATGTACCTCTCAGCAAAGGAGTTCATGCACTTGCAAAGCTCATGGAGTTCTTCAATTTTGAGATTTTCACTCCTTCTCTTCACAAGATCAATGTTCATGAGCACTTAATCATGACCTGCTACCAACTTCCAGCACTCAGCCCTGGCCTCAGGACTCCAACCTCCCCAAACTGGCCTCCACAATATTCTGGGCCTGGACCACTACCCGACCAGCCACCTTGGCAGCCCCTGGCCATCACCACCTGTCACTGCCACTAGCCACTACCCCTGGCACCCCCCAGCCATCATTACTCATAGCTGCCACATCAGCACCAGCTCAGGCAACCTCCAGCACTTCGCTTAGCTACTACTCAGATGCCCATCACACATCACGACCACACATCACCCCTGGTCTAACCTCCACATGCCACACTTCACTCCTGCTTGCCTCTTCACCTTGCTGCCATTCCATGCCTACATGCTCCCAAAGTAAGACCTTCCTTTGAGGAGCTTCCTTTGCATTGCATGACATGCATCAACCACCACTGCCACCTTGCACAATCCCTGGACTTCATCTCAAGCCCTGCATTATCAAGGCCTGTGCCTGTGCCCTGGAGTCTACATACCCTCCAGTATATAAGTTGTTGAGTAGCATTGAGTACTCTGGTCTTGATATTGCCATACCTTTTGTCTCTAGTTTCATGTTTTGTTTTTGTTTCTTTGTCTTACATGTCCTGGTTTACATTTCTTGACTTATCTCATTTTTGTTTTGTACTTGTCTTGTATCATCTTGTTCCTCTTGTCTCCACTCATCTCATATCTCTCAAATCTAATCTTTGCTTCTCTCTCTCTCTTCTTGCCTCAAGTTTCTAAGTCTCTCAGCTTCTTTTCTCTCTCTCTCTTCTCTTACCTCAGTCTTGACTCATTCCATTTCCCCTTCCATCTCTTGTCTTGACTCTTTCCCCTTTTGGCTCACTTAGATCTCCGCACCCCTTATCTTTGATTCCAGGACTTGCTAAGTCCCCTCACTCACCCCAGCTAACTGTTCACCAACCCCAGGACTTGCTCATATACTGGAGCTCATCTTCCTCTCTACCCTCACATCTCCAGGACTTGCACTCACCCTGGCACTTGTTTTCCAACCCCCCTCCTCATCCCTGGCACTCACCCTCTTGTCCTAGCATGACCAGTGATCACTTGCTCAATTGCCGCTTGCATCCCTGGCCCCACCCTGGTCTCACACACTCTGCACTCTCAACAGTACTGCTGCATTTGTGGATATCATGCATGCCATGTAAGAATTTGCTTGGTAGACTGAGCCTCTGTGGTTAGCAGGACCTGACACACTTGACCATTGATGTAGAGCACATGCTTGTCAGCAAGTCTAATCCTATGGTCCATGTTAACCTAATTGTGTCTGCTTTGGAAGATCTCACTCACCCTTTGTTTGCTTTTCACAATTCAGTGGTCATGAATTATATATTGGCATTGTCAGGTTCCGCTGACCACGGGGGCTCAGTCTACTGGGCAAACACCTTACATGGTGATAGCACCGGGAGGGCGCAAGGCATAGGAGACTGAAGCGGGGCGGGGGCAGTATGTGGGGGAGCGCCGGTAGCGCCGGTGAGGGGGGCGAGTGCTGGGGAGGGTGGAGGACGAGTGCTGGGGGTTGGCGCGAGTCCCGGGGATGCAAGAGGATGGGACGAGCGAGCACCAGTGAGCAAGCAAGTCCTGGGGATCAAAGAGATAACAGGCGCGGGGACTTAGCGAGTCCTGGGGATGGAAACAGAACCAGGGAAGTTCATCAGCTGAAAGGGGAAAGAGTTGAGATAAGATAATGGAAGATGGAAATGATTAAGCTGAAGAGAGGAGTCAGGAATGGAGAACTAAGAGAACTTAGAGTAGAAAGGGAAAGGGGAACAATTAGAATAGATTGAGAGTACGAGGCGAGTAGAGACGAGATAGAGAGACAAAACGAGACGAGTACGATGAGAAAAGAAGCAAGTAGAAATAAAGAGACCGGGGCCCGTGAGAAACAAAACAGAGATGAGAACAAGGCAAAACAATACGAGGCTACGGTAATATCAAGACTAGAGTACCTACTTACTACTCTACGACTTATATACTACGCAGTATGTAGGGCCCGGGGCTCAGGCCCGGGTTCCAGTGGCGGGTCACAGCGCCGGGGCTTGGGGTGAGACCCGGGGGGAGTGCAGGGCAGGGTGAGGTTGAGACATGTCACGCGGCACAGAGGTCTCGCACTGGAGACACAGAGACACATGGTAGTGGGGTGGTGAGGGGGAGCAGGAGTGGGGCGTGGCGTGCGGGGGTCAGGTCGGCGGTGATGCATGATCATGATGCATGATGGGGGTCTCAGTGTGGGCTGGGGGTGACGGGTGGTGCCAGCGCTGATGTGGCAGCTATGGGCGGTGTGATAGCCGAGACCCGGCACTGATGTGGCGGTCACGGCGGTGATGGCCGGGGGTGCCGCAGGTGGCGGTGGCTGGTGGCGTTGATGGGCGGTGATGGGCGGTGATGGCCGGGGGAGTTGGCCGGGTAGCG
>JABCKQ010026410.1:0-11502 GCA_018857305.1 Termitomyces sp. T159_Od127 | reverse complement strand
GTCACGGTAGACTCGTAAGCAGTAGCTCAATAACGTACGGCCCCCAAGCAATAATGCAACAGACAGACCGTGCGCATGCGTGAACACGTGAGCTCGACCGTACAGGAAACCCGAAATGATAAATAACTTGATCTGAGTTCTCCTGATTTCCCATACTTGTCCGTCTGAATCTATCGACGTCATGTACTCATTATACATGATCTATGGTAGTGAAATTGATGTGTTGGCGTGGGTAATCACTGGGCACGGTGATCTGACTACTCCCATTTGTCTTCTTACTTTTTGGACCAATTGTCTCTTCCGCCCTCCTCCGCATCCTCCCCAACCACCGTTCTCTTTCGTGGGTTTCTTCATCGCTCGCTGTCGGTTTGTTCGTGAGAGCAGCCTTAGTCACTGAAATATCAATACATACACGCAACGGATGAATAGTCTGGGGGTTCACTGGACACAGAGATTGGATATGAACTGCTTGAGTGGTCGGACAGGGTTACTTTTGTTGATTGATTAGATGGGTAGCCTTTGACTGTTGCAGTAGCTGAAGAAGTTGCAGCAAACGGTATTGGCCTCAAGGAGTGCGTAGCGTGCAATATGGCATGTGGTGGTCGAGATCCCATATCCAGAGTAGTCAGATTACTACTGATGGCTGTAACCTGTTGGGACCGACGATACCGAAAGAAAAAGAAAAGCCCAACGATGAAGACAACAATGAAACCTGCGACACCTAGAGCAATTCCAACGATCACGCCGGCAGACATCCTGGTGCAAATGATTTACATTATTGTCGTGGATCGGAAACAAGTCCCTCACCCGCTTTTATGAGAGGTTCTACAGGTAAGAGTAAGATTATGAGTTCTGCATGCATAAACTCAAACCGAATGGTGCCCTTACCCTGGAGGTGTAGTCGTATACACATTGGCAAAGTCAATTGAACAAGCCTGTCCTGGAGACTCCGGTTGACAAATAAATTTAAGGCTGTGTTCGCTCGAGGGAAGGTTAACCGCGTGATAGAGCAACACCTGGGGTCTGTATAGCTGGTGAATGGAACGAAACGTCTGCGGCATGCCGTCTAGTTGAACCGTGTATGCTGTACCAGAAGCATTGAGAGATCCGTACAAGGATACTCCTTCACCTAAGACGAGAATCAATCCAAAAAGACTTCCGCTTTACAATCAATCGAAAAATCCGTACCCTGCATCGCAAAACTACCTTCAGAATCAGAATTGAACTAAAAGAAGCGAACCTGCCTGGAAATTGTAGACAAATGAATCATCTCCATTAGTGGTCATTCTGTGAAAATAATATAGACTTCAGTATCATTCAAGGCCGTCTCAGGCGGCGCACAAAATGACATACCGTCCAGATCTATCAATAAATTGACTGGAGTTTGGATCCAGTTGCCACCCTGGTCCTGAAAACACAAAGGAAGAATCCGTATCCTGGACGGTGTTGATGAAGAGCTTATCCGATGTTCCGCCAATATCCGTGACCCATGAGATCTGTTGTGCATGGAGTAGAAGAACAATTTATGAGAGGCAGAGAGCCATACATAGTCGATATCAACGAAGGTACTACCTCCATTGGTGATCGTCACTTTATGGAGACCCTGCGTTAGATTGCTGACTTTGAAAAGGCTTTGCTGAAAATGACCAGGATCTGGCACACTACCATTCTGAGGAGGGTATGACGTGCTGTCAACTTCAACAGCGTATAATCCATGATTCCCGCGCTTGGCTCCAAAGATCTCGACTCCGGTCCCATTGAATGTAAAGGATGCAGATGAACCTTTAGTGTTTGTTTTCATAAAATTGCTATCAGAGTATCTGCGAAATAGGTTTCAGGACGGGCTACATAGGAAACAAAAGTAAACTAGCTTGCTTGTCAAAGTTTTTATCGTCAGAGCTGGTCCCGGGTGTCCATCCAGATATGTATGTGATTAAAGGCGAATTTTCTTGTATGGTGGTGGTGAGGGACGGCATGGGTGTATTATACACTTTAGTTTCTTTTCAAACGATTAAAGACGTTAAGAGATGCGTGAAGTCAAGTTTCAAAGCCAGGGGGAAGGAAAGATATAGTACCTCTGGCTGTTGGTCTTAAAAGTCAAGATTTCCTTGATTTATCACTCTAGACGTGATCATCTAGCTCATCATCATTGAAGCGTTCATCATTTAATTCAATTGCAATCTTTTGACGGCACACAATGATCAAAAAGATGTTTCAGGATTACTCAAAATCAGGACCATACCTTGTTTCTACTACTTAGAAAACCTCAATGCGCGCCAAAGACCGTACTGTCGAGGGTTCCAGATTCCACAGTTCGTCTATAAGTGCAGGCAAAAATGTCCCGGGCCCTTTCACATCTTCTCTCTGCACCGCCATTTCCGCAGCTATAGTGAAAACCATGATGCTATGCGTCAAAATGAATCAGCGCTCGTAGTCATGAAGCCGGTCTCAATGGTTACCCTGCTACTGCTCCCAACAACATATCTCCTTGTACCAATTTTCCCATGACATATTCCTCGTCTGAGCACTCTGAAAATATAGTACCACAGTAAGTTGCAATGCTGCTACCAACCATACATCCTGAGCCCGTGATCTCGCCTAGCATATCGTCCCCGTTGCTGAGCGCAACGACATTTGTTCCATCAGATATATAGTCGACTGGCCCCGTAAGGGCTATCACACATCCTGAGAAGGAAGGCTAGTATAGAGCGCTCTAGGTGGACTGTTGTATCTTACTTTCCTTTCTGGCGAGCTGTCTCGTGAAACCGATAGGATCCTTGAACCCGGAACCTATACTGTCAACACCCTTCGACGAGACCTGTGAGACACGATGAAGTAGTAGAATTCGTCAGGGAGGGTCACAGACCTCTCGAGATCCTGCCAAATTCGCCAACTCTCCAGCATTGCCTTTGATGACGCTTGCTTGGAACGTGTTCAATAGATCTATAGCGGAATGGAGACATATATTTTGGATTAGATACGGAGATAACCCTACCTCTCGTCATCTCCTTGCGGAATTCACTGGCGCCAATGCCAACAGGGTCAAAAACGATTGGTCTTTTGTTCCGATTGGCGACGAGACCTATCCAGACGACATCACTGGCGAAAAAAATAAATCATAATTGACCGGGCTTACCACCCTTTAACATGCCTTCCTTGCCATCTGACCGCATCGTACCGATGTTAATAAGCAGGGCACTTATTGAGCGACCAAGGTCCTCCATCTCCTGTGGTTCTGATGTCATGATGGGACTAGCACCTAAGCTCAGAGTCATATTCGCCGATTGCATCGCAACAACGATGTTCGTTATCTTACATCAAGTTAGCTTGACTGGAAGACGCAAAAGGAGGGCCTGCAAATACCTGTTGGATCAAAGGATTGACCACTTTCGTAACAGACATCAATCCAATAACCTTTTCGACGATAGCCTCTCCTAAGGAGGGCCCTTTTGGAGACAGTGTGGGCGGAAGACTAGGGTTGAAGGAATTGAATATCACGGAAAGTGTCATCGCAGACTTTCGAGGATCTCTTGACGCCATAATTTCTGAGATTATAGCTACTCCGTCCAATGTGTGTCCTGTTCTGGACACAGACCCGTGCACTGTGCGCAGCACATTATCAACTTTGATTCCACCTACATCATTGAAAATGAGCTTAAGTGTTTCATGAGGATTGAACCGTGATCAAGGCGCACCGATTGCCACAGCCTTCACACCGGTCCCATCCAAAAGTTCCAAAAGGGCTCCAACACCTCGAACGCCCACCAGAGGAGAAGTCAACTGTTTCGTTTGTGTTCCCCATACTGCACCTATACCGATGTAATCGGCGCCGTCTCTGATGGCAGCCCGGACGTGATCTGCATTGTTACAAGATACACCGATGACGGTACCCTGCGGAAGGAGTTTACGTGCTTGAGCAACGGACATGTCAGTTTGGCCAAGGTGGACTCCACGCGCATTCACTGCGATTGCTATGTCGATACGGTCATTGATAATGATTGGTACGTTGTATTTATTGCATATCTCCTTTGACTTGGCGGCGATCTCGATGAACTGATTTCATTAGATGAAGGCATGCTACCTAGATGATTATTTCTGGTCTGACCTCGCCAGTGTCAGTATTTTTTTCTCGAATCTGTACCAATGTCACCCCTCCTGCCAGCGACTGTACAGCATTTCGGAAATTATGATAATGAGTGGATGTTTGACTGACGTACTCTTTCCAGATATTGATAGTAATCCTAACAAATCAAATAAGTCCTTGTCCGTCGAGAACTGGCTGTGCGCAACTTCTCCTGGAGGTAAGAGTTCCCGCCCCGTGACCAGATATATTGAATAGTCAATGTTGCTCATGTGGTAAGTTTATGCAGAGAAGTCTGTGGGAGGTACCCAGGTGGCTGGGAGCGACGCACAAGGGGCTGAATCTTGAAATTGATCTGTCACGAGACTGATGTTTGGCGACTTGACTTCACGCTCGCGCTTCGAGGTCATGTAGGTGCAGGTGGGCGCCAATTGATATGACGTAGGCCCCATCCGGTACGACTTTAAGATTTGGTCTAAGTGTCTGTTGACTGTTGGTGTCGTCATTCCATGCGTGTACAAGTACAAAGATTATGTAGCATTTTTCAATTCAATTATTATGCATGTCATCCAGAGTACTGCACGTCCAACTGGAGCATCGCCGGAGCCTCATTCAATCTTTTCAATTCCCGAGTCGAGACTTGTCAAAAGATCGTGTAGCTACGCTACAGCTGGGTCGCCTCTTTCTTCTCTATGCCTATGCTTTGCATCCTTTCCTCAGTGCTCGAATCGGCAATTACTACCTGTCCAAGGTCCTGATGTTGTTTGTAGACTATGAAGCGGCGATGAAACTTTAAGGCTTGAGGCTTGATGATGTTATGAAGCCAGCAGTTAAAGAATACAAAATCATTGAGCAGTTTCAAAATTAGGATTTGTGCACGAAGGGTAAGTATTCTACACAAATCAACAATCAATGTGGAAAGGGCAAGCAGAATTGGGAGAATATCAGCAGCTCGCAAGAACAAGTGAGAAGGATTTCAAAGACAAATCAGTTGTCAAGATAGAAAACTATGCTTTTGAGCATGATGGTCACGCAGTCATGGCAGGAACAGGAGGAGGGGCTAGATACGCTGTCATTAAGGCGTCATAGACTGAGAGACAGACATGTACTCACCCCCACCTCTGTCACCTCCCCTTCCACGACCGCGACCGCGTCCACGAAACTCGCCGTCGCCGCCGCGCCATTCACCCCTTCCACCTCGGAAGCCTAGATAATCCCATAACGTCATCAAAGGAACTGAGCCAGGTTGTGCGCGGTACCTACCTCCACGATCGCCACCACGGAATCCGCCACGATGTCCACGGTCACCACGGAATCCGCCGCGATCGCCACCACGGAATCCACCACGGTATCCTCTATGACCGCCACGCTCACCATCCCTGTGTCCACGTCCACGATTGCCGCGTGCACCACGCGTCTGTGTGAACCCATCATCTTCCTGTCGCGTGGATGGAGCAGGGGCCTCGACGTGGCCGTTAGCTTGCGCAGCGGGCGCAGCCTCAGGCTCGTCTGAGGCCTCAGGAGCAGGAGTGACAGAGCCCGATGTACCGAACCTAGCGTGGAGGCTCTCAATGGGGGGCAGGCCTGCATCTTCATCTGCTGCCCAATCAATGGTCGCCGACACGGGCTAAGGGGGCAATTAGCGACAACGCGAGGTTGACACACATGAGACAGCATACCGGGGGCTGGGTGGCTTCGACGTGGCCGTTGGCGACTTCTTGCTCGACTTCGAAAGACTGGAGCACACTTGCTGGTGCCGCCTCAGGTTCAGCCGGGTGTTCGGTAGCACTAGGGCGCTCAACCCACTCTGCTCCATCCTCAAAGGACGTAGCTTCGAGCTCGCTCTCTTGCATGAAGTGGAAACTACCCGTTGTAGGAACGGTAGGAACGCCTGCAACAGGAGCAGGATCAGCCGCCACAGGCGCAACTTCCTCTACAGGATGCTCCACAACTGGTGTAGGCACACGAGGATGAAGTTGAGCTTCCATCACCTCCAGAAGATGCGAATCTAAAGAATGAGAGAATGGTCAGAACAAGATGATATAAGAGACAAACTTCGTACATGAAACGCCTTCAATCTCGCCCTCGCCAGATAACAGACCTGACAGAACAGTCTGCTTGATATCAGTGTCGTCTCCGAGGAGGATGTCACCAGCAGCGAAGACAGCGCCACTCTCGGGGAAAGATTCGTGATGACCAGCTGCAAGCAACGAGCGCAGACGCAAAAGCCCCAGGACCTGAGAAAACATTTTCGTTGATGTGTCCTATTATACACAACGAATCCCCTGGTTAGATGGTGAATTTGCAAACGAAGTTTAAACGTATACCTTAGTTGCACCTATGGCATCTGCTATTCTTGCCCTTTCGGCCTTCTCATCTTCAGCTCGTTTTTCGGACATTTCATGCGCTAACTCCGATTCACGAGTCTGTTGAAATTGTCATTTTTCAGTAACCCCACAAGGCAGAATATCGCGCAGTCCACACTGTACCTCAATGGCCTTCTTGATCTCTACAAGCTCTTTTTGTAAAGCCTCCAACGTTGGAAGAGTCTTCAAGACGCGTTTTTGGTCATCATTGAGTTTCTCAGGATCCGTTGAAGCGTATGTTGATAGCCGCCCCTGCGGTGTAAAAATTACGCTACGTCAGTACTCTGCATTCCAACATGTATATTTGTGGAAGGAACGAACGATTTTCTTCGAATTAGCCTTCAGACGTTTCATAATGAGTCCAACAATTGGACTTGGTTTGGACACCTCTTTCTCCAGTGCTGTTTCTGGCGCAACACTGGTCGATACTTCACGAGCTTCTTCGACTTCAGGTGTCTGTTCTGCGATGACAATAGAAGAAGTAGCTTCAATAACAGCTTCTGGAGAATCTGGGGTTGATTCTTTAGCCTTCTTCGCTCTTCGCCTTTTCTTCTGGGATTTAGATAAAGGAGCCGGGGGAGGAGCGCCGGGAACAATGCGTTGAACAACTGTTTCAGACATTTTCAGCGCAAAATAGGTTAGAAAAGAGGTTTTAGTGTAGACTTGGTTTGGACAAGGTTGAAGACGCTGACAAGCAAACTCAGCCGCCCATTTCTCACGACATCATCAACAAATTTTCGATCATTTGGTTGTAGCGAGTGGATCTCACTCAGTCAATTTGAAAGACGACACGCGCGCTGCCTGGTTAATATATTTCTGCAAAGGATTGTCCAACAACTTTTCCCTGTCAACGTCGAAAAATCTTCAACTGATGCACTGTTTACGCCGTGACCACAGCAGCACGGACGAGTTTACGAGCAGGTATGGGCCGTTGCGGAGCACGGCATGCCCATTCGACAAATTGACGACATTGATACATAATCACATAACCAAGCAATGAGATCTCTTTGTCTAGCTGCTTTTGCCTCTGTTCAATTGCCCTATCCACACATATGTGCATTGAGAAGGCTCACCATCCCTCAATGTGTGGTTGGTAGGCAAACCAATATTGCATGGTTAGTCAGTGTAAGCTCTTTCTTTGAATACAGCATTGCGAATGAAAGAGTTGATCACTCCAGCACATTGATCCAATATGGTAAGTAGGAAGTTGCAAAATATTGGCTTTGATGATATGTACTATAGAGCAAGTCATGCATGTTCCTTGTTCTCTAGGCCTTCTTCATTTCTTCTCTGCTTTCTCACAACTGTAAGAGTGACTTCCAGGAGTTGCAGGACAATCACACAACTGGCAGAGGGGAATCCAAAGTTGCATTAGAGATAGTAATGATGGTACAGTGATAATTAATCACCTGGTGATGGCAAAGGAGAATTCAAAGAGAACAAGTTTAAGGATTTTTGCTGCTCAGTGTGGTGCATCAGCAAGGTGGCAGAGGCATGAGGGCAACTGTACAGAATGACCAAAGTTAATCTTAACCTTTGATGATGCTAAAATGAGAAGTTGAGGTCTGGAGTGGGCCTCAGAGTCCCAAAGAATAGAGCAAATGAGCAGAGCAAAATGGAGGTTTAAGCAGAGCAAATAGGGGTCCTCTGACAATAACCAAAAAAAAGTGAGGTGATGGTGGAGCCTTGATAACTGATTTGAAGCTATAACCAAACAAAGTGATGTTATAGTAAAGACTGAGTAGGCAGAAAGTTTGGAAGCAAAGCCCCCAACAAGATACTAGGCCTATGCTACAGGCATGGATTGTAGCTTGTTAAAGCTAATATACTAGAGCAAGTGTATATCATTTTAGGAATTTAGCTATTGAATTGGTTTGATATTAAGTGATCTTTCCAAAAATACCAAACATTGGAAAGGTTTTGGCTGCCATTGTATGTAGCAGCATCAGCAGCCAAGCATGAATGCAGAACTCAATGCTTTTTGGATGTCATAGTGTCAGAAAAGATAAGATGAGAGTCACATTTTTTTTTATCATCAGGGATTTTATTAATCTTCAGACATTCCCTTCAACAAAGTCACATGTTCTGGACATGTTGCATTTGTTTCTCCAGTTCAAGAAGTTCATTCAAGCCTGAGAAGCTTGCAAGAAACTTTGTCCACAAAATAGCAGATTTGAGATGAAAAAATCCAAGTCTCAACTATGAAGCCTCTGATGAGGCAACTTTCCATCATATTGTGGATTTGATGCTCAGCTAAACAAGATTTCTGAGATTTTGACAGACAAAATCTGAGCATTCAATGAAATTCAAGTCCCTTAATTGATGTGTATAACAGGTTTTTAATGTAGATTCATGCTTGTTACATGTGTGTAACACAACAACTCACTTCAAATTGCATTGTTGCTCCAGTCATCCTTACAGTCAGAGGGCTTTTATTTGCTCTGCTTCAACTTCCAGTTTGCTCTGCCCATTTATTCTATTCCTTGGGTCCCCTGAAGCTTGCTCCAGACCTCTGAAGATCTTCAAAGGTTGTTTTCTTTTTAGGCAGACCTTTGAAGCATCTGCAACTTACTGTTTTAGCATTGTCAGAGGCTAGAGCTAGCTTTGTTCATCATGTACAGTTGTTCTTATGTCTTTGCCACCCTGCTGATGTGCCATGCTGGGCAGCAGAGATCCTTAGACTTGTTCTCTTTGAATTCTCCTCTACTAGATTGATTAGTTATCACTATACCATTGTTACCATCTCTAATATAACTTTGGATTCTCCTCTGCTAGTTGTGTGATTATGCTACAATTCCTAAAGGTCACTCTTACAGCAGAACAAGTCTCTTAACTTTGGTCTAGAAGCTCTGTATAGCCTGCCTGCATTTGTGTAGCCCCTATTTGTCACTTCTCTGCCAAGGTTACACACCATACTGCCTCTATATCTCAGCTTGCAAGCTCCTTCGAATGCTCTGGCACCTTAAAACAAAGCCCAAATCTGCTTGCTACACTTAGAGACTCAGATGCAACTTACTCAAGCCTCCCTTATCTATCACACCACCAAGCTCTTCACTCTCTAACAAACCACTGATACTATCTCCCAGCCCCTTCAGGCACTCTTGGAGCACCTACTCTTGGTGCCTCACTTTGTCAAAGCCTCAGACTCAGATTGGCTCCATCTACAACTTTAGAAGTGCAGATTTCCTGCTCTGCTCTCCTAGATGCATATGATGGTGACCACACTACAAGTGAATGCTTTCTACAGTTGTGCCTCTTCTACATCCACCTTAGGAACACCTTTAACTCTTATGCTCTAAAAATTGAATGAGTTGCTATCTTACATGAGGGCTGGGTGTGCCTCCACCTATGTGCTCCATGTTTTTAGTTAGTAGCTTTGCTAACTGGTCTGCTTTTGAAGCTAAGATAGCCATGCTATTTCTCCAGAACCAAGACCAATATAGACAAGCACATAGACTCTTTCCAGATATTAGTTAAGCAAGCAGCCTATCTAGATGGCTTATAGCTCTTCTTCACCTTTTTGAACAGCTTCCACTCTGCCTTAATAGAGCACATTAATGACCTGGTAGAAAGGTGCCCAGATGAAAAACAGATGACTACCGAGTATAAGGTGGCTTGAAATCAGTGGCAGCTCATGAAGATCAAGTAAGAGCTGTACTATGCTCAGATGCTCCATTGCCCTGTACTTACAACAGGCCTTGGGCACTCCCTTCCATCACCCCAAACACTAGCTCTTGCACCCTAGGCATATCCAATGACATGTTCCCTGCCTCTAAGGGTTCCTATAAATGTAGATGCTTGTTAGCAGTGCAAACCACTACCCTTGTCATGCCAGCACTGCAAAAAGCTGAGGTACTTTGCTTGTCAGGGGACTTCCATTTGACTTTCATTTTTGGCACTTGACTATGCCCCAGCCCATCTCCTACGCCACTCCTTGAGACCCTCAGAGCTCACTCTAGACCCCTGAGGCTCGTTTTAGACCTCTGAAGACCTCTAGAGGTCATTTTCTTTTTAGAAAATCTCTGGAACTTTCTGCACTCCTTGTTCAAGCATTATCCAAGGGCAAGGTTAGCTCCAGTCACCTGTACAGTTGTTCTCATGCCTCTGCTGCCCACTGATGTGCTGCACCAAGCAGCAGGGATCCTTAGACTTGTTCTCTTTGGATTTCCCTCTGCTAGATAATTAATTACTATTGTACTATTGAGTCTCATGCCTAATATAGATTTGGACTTCTCTCTGCTGTAAAGACGACCTCCAGGAGTTGCAGCTCAATCACACAACTAGCAGAGGGAAATCTGAAGTTATATTAGTCATGATAATCAATGATATAATAGTAACTAATCACCTAGCAGAGGGAAATCTGAAGAGAACAAGTCTAAGGATTCCTGCTCAATGCAGCACATCAGCAGGTGGCAGAGGCATGGAAACAACTGTCCAAGTGACTAGAGCTAACCTTAACTCTGGATAATACTCAAACAGGGAGTGTGGGAAGTTCCAGGGCTTTCCTAAAAAAGGAAACAACCTCTGGAGATCTCTGGAGGTCTAGAGCGAGCCTCAGAGGTCCAGTGGAGTGGCATAGGAGGTGGGTTGGGGTGTAGTGAAGTTCCAAAATTGGAAGCCAAATGGAAGTCCCCTGAGTGGAGAAAGTGGAGAAAGAAGAGCTTCTCTTAGAACTGCTGGGTACTAAGAATGCTGCTGGAGACCCCTTGCTTGATGTACCAACCTTGGAAGAGAGCAGTGTGTATGCTCCTCTTCCTATTTTAGAGCAGATCTTTAGATGAGCAATGCAAAGAGAGTACAGCTCCATAACTTAGTGCTAACCAATTTACATGTCTGTTAAGAGAATGCAAATACACATCCATCTCCATATTAATCATTCTGAAACCAAACTTATAAGCACCCCTCCAAACATACAGAATCCCTCTTCAACTCTAGTAATCTGCTTGTGTACTCCTTCAGCTTGAAAGAAGTGACTACTATGCCAATGCATTGTGGTGTCTGCTCTGTCTGCCAACTGGACATGAAGATCAAGATGACAGACATGCAACAGACTTG
>JABCKQ010026409.1:0-11543 GCA_018857305.1 Termitomyces sp. T159_Od127 | reverse complement strand
GTGATGACCAGGCAACACGTGATCTGCAACTGCGCTGGCAGGACAAAAATCAGCCAAACCGTTGGGCACGAGGGACCCTCAGAAAAATGTAACACGTGATGAACAGGCAAGTGACTGCATATCAGGTGACAGCATGTGATCTGCAACTGCGTTGGCAGGACAAAATTTATTCGAGGGCGCATAACCCTCTTCTTGTTACTTACGTAAGAGAGTCGGGGATCCTAGAGATGGAAGTGAGAGGAGCAGAGATTAAGCGAGCTGAAAGGGGAAAGGTTGAGATAAAATAAGGGAAGTGGAAACAGAATGAGTCAAAACTTGAGGCAGGAGACAGAAGAGATGAGGGGAACTTAGAGGCTGGCAAGGAAAGAAAGAGTAAAGCAGAGATGGAATTAGAGTATGAGACGAGTAGAGGCAACAAATAGGAGCAGATACAAGACAAGTACAATAAAAAATGGAGCAGAGTGGAAAAACAGAGACTCGAACGCATGAGACTATGAGACAGAGACAAAACATGGTGAAAATAATGTGAGAGGTACGGTAATATCAAGACTAGAGTACTACTTGCTACTCTACAACTTATATACTGTGCGGTAGGTAGGCCCCAGGGCTCAGGCCTGGGTCCCAGTGGCAGGTCGTGGTGCCAGGGCCTAGGGTGAGACCCAGGGATCATGTGGAGCAGCGGTGGAGGTTGAAACATGTCATGTGGTATGGAGGTCTTGCACTGGGAATGCAGAGACACACAGCAGTAAGGCAGTGAGGAGGTGAGCAAGAGTGGGGCGTGGCATGCGGAGATTGAGTTGGCAGTGATGCGTGATTGTAATGCATGATGGAGGTCTTGGCACAGGCCAGGGAAGCGCTGGGTGTTGCTGGCGCTGGGCTGGTGCTGATGTGGCAATCACAGCGATGATGGCCAAGGAGATGCCGGAGATGGCAGTGGCTGGTGGCAGTGATGGGCGGTGATGGCCAGGAGTTGCCGAGGTGGTTGTCTGGGTAGTGGTTCAGGCTCAGGGCGGTTGTGGGGGTGGGTTTGAGGGAGTGGGAGTCTCAGGGGTTGGTGGCAGATCGTGACAAATACCACCAGCCACTATGATATCAACGAGCAAAAGACCAAAGGTAATGACATATACTAAGAGGAGACAGGACTTTGCAATCACGCTTCAGTTGAATTTAGCAGAGGACCTGGACATACAAGTACTAGACATCTCACAGGCTAATTACTCCACAGTCACAATAGTCAACATATACAACCAGCTTCAAGAACAAGAGCAACCATAACAATGCAACAATGCAGCGGCCCAATTTAGAACAATCAGACTACTGATGTCAGGTTCTGCTGATTACGGGGGCTCAGTCCACTGGGCAAGTACCTTACATGGTGATCACTGTGTCCATGGACGCAGAGCACTGGTAGGGTGCAAGGCGTAGGAGGCCAAAGTAGGGTGGGAGAGGTGTGCTGGGGAGTGCTGGTAACACTGGAGGAGTGAACAGGTGGAAGACAAGTGCCAAGAGTTAGGCACAAGTCCCGGAGATACAGGAGGGTGGAACAAGTGAGCGCTAGTGCATGAGCAAGTCCCAGGGTTCAAAGAGATGACGAGTGTGGGGACTTAGCGAGTCCTGGGGATGGAAACAGAAATGCGGAGATTAAGTGAGCTGAGAGGGAAAGGGTCAAGATAAGATAAAGGGAAAGGAAACAGGACAAGTCAAGATTGGGAACCGGAGACTGAAGAGACAAGAGAACTTGGAATCGAGAGAGAGATGAGGAGCAAAGCAGAGTGGAATTAGAGTAGGAAACAAATAGAGACGATGAAGGAAACGATATGAGATGAGTACAATAAGAAACAAAGCAAAGTGAAAATAACAAGACCAGAACACATGAGAAAACAAGACAGAGACAAAACACAACAAAACAGTACAGGAGTTATGGTAATATCAAGACTAGAGTACTACTTACTACTCCACAACTTATATACTATGCAGTAGGTAGGCCCTGGGGCTCGGGCCCGGGTTTCAGTGGTGGGTTGTGGTGCCAGGGCTTGGGGTGAAGCGTAATTATGATGCATGATGGGGGTCTTAGCATGGGCCATGGGAGTGTTGAGTACTACTGGCGCCGGCGCTGATGTGGCAGTTATGGGTGGTGTGATAGCTGGGGCCAGCACTAATGTGATGGTCATGGCAGTGATGGCCAGGGGGGATGCCAGCGGTGGCAGTGGCTGGTGGCGGTGGTGGACAGTGACAGCCAGGAGTTGCTGAGGTGGTTTGCTGAGTAGCACTCCAGGGCTGGGGCAGTTGTGGGGATTGTTTTGGGGAGGGTTGGAGTCCCGGGGTCGGGCTAAGTCCTGGAGGTTGGTAGTGGGTCATGACAACTAACAGAAGGACTGGTTATCATTGGCAGCAACTGGAATCAGCACCACCCCATATGGAGCAAAGAAGATCAATTGCCAACAGATAGAACACAGGAAACAATAGAGTGGCTACAGGAACACAAATTCAATCTGATGAACAAAAAGGAGGAATGCATCTATCATGAACACTGACAAAGGGGAGCAACATCAGTAATTAACCTCACCTGGGCCAACATGGAAGCACTAGCATTAGACATTGTGAAGGAATGGGCGAGAGACCCCAGCTGAGCGTGTGGGTTGGACCACTTCACCCTCAAGTGGACTATTGATCATGGATCAACAGAGATACAGAACGTGATGAGAAACAGGTATAAGTTCAAAGACACAAAGCCAGACAAATGGAAAGACACCTTCAGATAGGAGATGTTGAAGAACAAGGAAAGGTGGACATCCTTATGCACACTAATGACTAACTGCAGCCAGACAGAGATGTAGAGTTGATCACAGAGGCAATGAAGGAAGCAACAAGGAAGACCGCAAAGAAGAGGAAACCATCAGAGAAGGCGAGCTGGTGGATAGCAGCCCTGAAGGAAGCGAACAAGAGGAGAATGAACCTCCAAATATATCAACGTGCTCACAAGGCACAATGGGGTACACAGAACAAGGACATCAACTGCAAAATCTGGAAAGTCACTAATTATTTCAGGTGGTTGTATAAACACAAAAAATTGAGGTGGATCAACAAAACACTGGAAGAGACCACTCCAAGGAACATGTGAAAACTACAAGGTTGGTCAAAGGGCACGAGAAACTACCCATCCCCAGCCATCAAGAGGCAGAATGACAAACCAGCAGTCAAATATGGAGACAAGTGTGATGCACTAAGAGACGTGCTTTTCAAGCCGCTGCCATCAATTACAAACAACAAAATGCCAGACATGATGAGAGACCAATAACACCACTACACACACAACTCAGTGATATACGACAAAGTCAAGGAAGCAATATATAGATACAGCGTCAAGAAAGCACCAGGAGTAAGTCAACAACCATTCAATACTATACAATGGGCATGGGAAGCGGAAGGTGAAACAATTTTCATGCTTATGCATCACTGTATAGAGATAGGTCACCACCCAAAACCATGGCACAAAGCCATTGTAGTGGCACTGAAAAAGCCAAAGAAACCAGACTATTTGTAACCCAGGATGTACAGGCTCATACAACTTCTAGAATGTCTAGGCAAAGTACTGGAAGAAATTGTAGCGAGAAGAATAGGCTTCCTGGTTGGAAAGGAGGACTTAGTACCACCAACCCAATTTGGGGGGTGACAGAGCAGCCCCACAACAGACACATTACTGACACATATAGAGGACATCCAAGCAGCACAATGATAAGACCCAGGTTGTATCAAAAGGCATACTGATGATTTCACTGGCACAGCCATATGGATTAGTGGTTAGTGTGCCCTATGGATTATCTGGCACCCCCTCAAAAAGCTTGAGGTTTGAACCTCAGACATACACTTGGTGTATTTTTCATTATTATTTTTCAACTTATTTTACCTTATTTTCTTGACCCCAAGGTTTCATCGGCTTTGCCGCTGCACCCTGGTAACCACCATCATTTCACGATGTTGACATTTTGGTGATTTCATACCTACTTTTTGGCATTTTTGACACAACAGACACCCTGACTGGAGCCGCTAGGCATTGCTAAGGTCTGATGGACACTTTCCTATATAAAAGATTGTTGCTTACTATTTACTTACTAGTTCCCCATGTTGGCAACCCAAGGGTCACCAACAACAACTTTGCTTACACTTTTACTATATATACTGTACTTATAGCCTGCAAATAACAAGTTACCTTCACCATTTACCTCTTACGCTTGGGCTTCAGAGCTCAACTTCGCCTTTCTTAAGCTTATTCTATGCCAAGAGCACTTTCATATGGTGTCCTTGTCTTGCCACTAAGAGTACACCAGTGTCCTAGTCATTTACATGCCTTGCAACTGTAGGCATTGTACACTTGGCAACTACGCTAAGCACCACCTTACCACTCCTTTACCGCTGTCCTCTGCTAACTTGTCTTTTGAGACCCTGCCTGGCTCACCTCCGCTAGCGAGCCCGACGCTACTTGCCTTGTGACTGCCTACCCCAACGCCACTAGGTACAATTTCAGGCATTATCAGCAAAATCACAGAAAGGTTACAACAGTACTAACTTTCAACATCTCAGGATTTTTTGACAATGTGAATCACTGCAACTGTTAAGGGAGATGAGGCAGAAAGGAATACCCCTACCTTTAGTGAAGTGGACAGCATCATTTTTAAGCGATAGACAGGCAGCAGTATGCCTTGACAGGGTTAGAAGCAAAATGAAGCCAGTTGAAAATGGAATACCACAAGGATCACTGGTATCACCAATACTCTCAATAATCTATGGCAGTGAGATAATTGAAATAATAGAAGCAAGACAATCTGAACTAATCAACTTGGAAAGGTCAGTGCCAGGAAGAAACAAATACACTGATACAACACTACACATGTATATTGACGACAGCAAGTTAATGACATCATCCAGCTTACTGGACAAGAACGTCAAAATACTAAAAAGGGAGCAAACTTTTGTCAATGAATGGCTAATGGAGGTCGGATTATCAACAGCACCTGAAAAGAACAAGATGATGCACCACTTGTGGAGACAGGATCAAAATTATTCACCAATGATTACACTCCTCATGCCGGGTGGAAAAGAGACCACAATTAAAGCAGGCAAAACAATGAGAATACTTGAGATATACATAGACATACCTTCAACCAACATGTACAGAGAGTGGCACAAAAAGCAAAGCAAGCGGTAGCTGGGAGCTGCATGCTTGCTAACACAGTATGAGGCCTTAATCAAACAAAGTTGAGACTGATGTACAAAGCATGCATCGCCCTGATAATGACGTACATGTGCCCAGTGTGGTGGACAGGGAAAAAGGTACACAGAGAGAAGCTAATGAAAATCCAGAACAAGGCACTTAGACACATGGCCAGAGCATTCAAGACAACTCCAGTCAAGGCACTAAAAGTAGACATGGCCATACCACCAATTGAAATCACAATGGATATGCTATTAGAAGGATACTGTCAGGTTCCACTGACCATGGAGGCTCAGTCCACTAAGCGAGTGACTTATGTGGTGATCATGGTATTCACAGATGCAGAGTACTGGAAGAGGCACAAGGCATAGGAGACCAAAGCAGGACAGGAGAGGTAAGTAGGGGATTGCTGGTAACGCTGGAATAGGGGGTGAGTGCCAGGGAGGGTGGAGGACGAGTCCCAGGATAGGCACAAGTCCCAGGGAGGCAGAAGAGCAGAACAAGCAAGCGCTAGTGCATGAGTGAGTCCTGGGAATCAATGAAGTGATGAGTGCAGGAACTTCGTGAGTCTCAGGGATGGAAGCGGAAGAGTAGAGATTAAATGAGCTGAAAGGGGAAAGAGTTGAGATAAGATAAGGGAAGGGGAAACAGAATGAGTTGAGACTGGAGGCTAGAGACAGAAAAGACAAGAAAGCTTAGGATTGGCAGAGAGATGAAGAGTAAAGCAGAGTAGAATTAGAATATGAGACGAATAGAGGTGACAAACAGAGCAGATATGAGGTGAGTACAATAAGAAATGAAGCAGAGTAAAAATATAGAGACCAGAATGCATGAAAATACAAGATGGAGACAAAACACAATGAAACAATATGAGAGCTACGGTAATATCAACACTAGAGTACTACTTACTACTCTACAACTTATATACTGTATAGCAGGTAGGCTCTGGGGCTCAAGGCCCAGGTCCCTAGTGGCAGGCCGTGGTGCCAGGACTTGGAGTGAGACCTGGGGATCACATGGAGTGGCGGAGGGAGTTGAGACATGTTGTGCAGCATGGAGGTCTTGTATTGAGAGCACAGAAACATGCAGCGGCAAAGCTAGGGTGAGGAGGAGAGCAGGAGCAGGGCGTGTGGAGATTGAGTCAGCAGTAATGTGTGATTGTGATGTGTGACAGAGGTCTTGGCCCAGGGCAGAGGAGCATCAGGTGTTGCCAGCACTGGCGCTGATGTAGCAGCTGCAGTTGAAGAAGTGCCGAAGATAGCCAGGGTCAGCACTAATGTGGCAGTCATGGGCAGTGATGGCTGAGGGAGTGCCGGTGGTGGCAGTAGCTGGTGGCGGTGATGGGTGGTGATGGCCAGGGGTTGCCAAGGGGGTTGGCTGGGTAGCACTCTAGGCCCAAAAGAGTTGTGGGGGTGGTTTTGGAAGGTTTGGAGTCCCAAAGCCGGGCCTAAGTCCTGGGGGTTAGTAGTGGTCATGACATCACTTCTCTTCAGTGTTGAAGCCCTTGAGATGTGTGGAGTCATGGGTGGCTGTATTGCTTCTGGTGTTGAAGTTGAAGTCTGGCAGCCATCAAGAAGTCCTGTACACAGATAAAAGAAAAAAAGCTTTGCCAATTTTTTCCAACCACTTTTTCTTCATGTTCTCCTCTTCATTGTCATCCCCTATTCCCCCTCCTTCTGACAAGAGTAATGTCAACACCTGGGTAGCCTACGGGGAGTGCCAGGCCTTGTTTGAGTGTTGCTGGAATTGCCGGCGGGCTGAGGTGAAGCATCATGAGTTTTTTGCTATCTTGGTGCTCATGCATACTAATGCGGCATGCAGGCGTGTTGTCTTCAGCAGCGAGGCTCTCTCGCATACTCCTGGAGGTTGTTGTGCAGCATTGGCCTGCTCATTTAGCTCCGGTGTTGCTGGCTTGTCCTTAGTGGCCTCCCTTGGCCCCCAGGGTGTTCCATCTAGTGCTGGCAGTTCATCGGGTAGCACAGGCTGATATGACTCCTGATCATTTTGCAGCGGTGGTGGGTTATCCCTGGGGCCCTCCAACACAGGCGTGGTGTTGGATGCATGGTCTGGTGAGTGTCCGTTTTTTACCCATGAGCCATTCTCACCCTTCTCCAGTGTGTGTTCTACGCCTGTCGGGAGACTCTGTGCAAATTCAAGGTGCTGGTGATTGGGGGCCACCAGAACTCATTGGTGTGCCTCTCATGCTGTTCCAAGCATGAGAGGTGTTTGGTATCGCAATTGTGGCAAGCAACGTGCATGGTGGTGAAGCAGGGCTGGTTGTTGGCATGGGTCCTGGAGCAGATGGATGGTGGGGCAAAGTCACGGTCAGCAGAGGCATTGATGGGCAGCAGGCAGGTTTTGCACCTTGGAGGAAGCAAGGAGGACCAGTCAGAGTCAGGAAAGGATACTGGCGGGAGCAAGGGAGAGGAGTCGGCCCCAGTGGCCATGATCAGAGTGGGCCTGCCATGCAATAGACAGGGGCCATCAGCGGTCACTCAGAGCAAGTGGCAAGCATCCCCGTCTCCTGAGGCCAGTTCCAGCAAGAGGCTCTGGGGTGACGTATTGTTGGCAGGCCTGCTGGGGCTTCACATCTTTTTGCTGACCTTGGCGCATTCCTGGTCTCTTCTTCAAAATACCATGGAGCAGAGTTTGCTGGCATCCATGGTGGACTTGCGCCGGCATCTCTAGAAGGCACACATGCAGTTGAATTGGTAGCGGAGCAAGCTGATGTCAGTGATGATGGACCAGAACAGAGTGTGGCAGGACTAGAATGTGGTGCTGGCAGCGGTGAGGGAGTGTGAGGTGGAGTTGGTGGCTCTGCGGGCACAGGTGGCAGAGTTGGAGTCAAGGGTAGTGAAGGCAGTGCCAAATAAAGGGGAGATGGTGAGGCTGGCCTGGGTGGTGGAGTGGGAGGCAGTCCAGTGAAGGGATTGGGCGCTGGTGGAGGCGGTATCCAGCTGGGAGGGGATTTTGCATAAGTGGTCACTCCATCCTTACCCTTTGGAACTGATTGCTAGTATAGAGTGGGTCTGGGAGCACTGGTTGCTCCTTGACAGCGCGTCGGTAGTCCAGGCATTGCTCTGAGATGGCATTGTGCAGATGCCCTTCAACTTACCTGCAGAGCTGGACCATAGCCTGGCCCAGCTGGAGCTGCTGTTGGCGAGGCATTGGTAGTGGAATGCCATTGCTCCAGAGTTATAGATGGATGTAGCGGTGGATGCTGGGGAGTCGTTGCTGTTGCAGGAGGACCATCCGGCGTTGTTGGCAGCCCAGGTGGAAACAGCAATGGTGATTGAGGGGCTGGCAACCAGAGGGATGGCGGCAGGCGGCGAAGGAGCCTCCTAGCCACTGAACTCTGCGCTGCCCCGATCTCCGTTTTTTGAACTTTTTGTACCAAAATGTAATTTGTAGTATCTGTAAATAAGGTCTGGTCATTGCATCTCAGAGTTCTTTTGTGAGAGGGTGAGAATTGGAAGGAGAAGTATGCAAAGAAACACATAGAGGTCTTGGTGGAAGTTGAATCCCTGATAAAACCAGAGGCAGAAGTTACGCCCATTAATGCCATTTGTGAGCACTAGTCCCAGGAGTCCCAGGGCTTATTGGGGTGCTGCTGGTGGAAGTTCCAGAGCTTAGCAGGAGCGTCAGCAAGGTTTCTCCGGAGTTCCCAGGTGTCGTCCTCAGGCCCATAGCCTTTCCAGCAGATGAGGTAGTGGGAGTGGCCACGGACAAGTTGGGAGTCAAGGATGTGGTCGACCTCATAGTGGTACTCATCCTCAGCTTTGACAGGTGGCGGTCAGTTAGGTCACTGTCCAGGGAAGGGGTCTGGAGTGTATTTTTTGAAGAGGCAAATGTGGAAGACCAGGTGTAGTCCCTTGAGTCCTGGAGGCAGGTCAAGCTTGTAGGCGTGAGTCAAGACCTTCCAAAGGACCTTAAAGGGGCTGAGGTGTTTGTGATCAAGCTTGATTGAGGGTCGCCAGGTCTTCAAGTTGCACCAGTTAAGCCAGATGAGGGTGCTGGGAGTCCAGTCGGGGGTCGCTTCATGGCAGGTATTGGTGTGCTTGGCGTAGGCCTTTGTCAAGTTCTACTGACCACGGAGGCTCAGTCCACTGGGCAAATACCTTACGTGGTGATCACCATGTTTACAGACGCAGAGCACCAGTAGAGCACAAGGCGTAGGAGACCAAAGCAGGGTGGGAGCGGTATGTAGGGGAGTGCCGGTAGCGCCGGCGAGGGGGCAAGTGCCAGGGAGGGTGGAGAACGAGTGCTGGGGGTAGGCACGAGTCCCAGAAGTACAAGAAGATGGAACGAGCAAGCGCCGGTGAGCGAGCAAGTCCCAGGGTTCAAAAAGGTAACGGGCATGGGGACTTAACAAGTCCCAGGGATGGAAACAGAGTCGGGAAGTTCAGCAGCCAAAAAGGGAAAGGGTCGAGATAAAATAAAGGGAGATGGAACAGATTAAGTTGAGAAGAGGAGTCAGGAACAGAAGAGCCAAGAGAACTTAGAGTGGAAAAGGAGAGAAGAGCAAATAGAATAGATTAGAGGATGAGGTGAGTAGAGACGAGGCAGGGAGACGATACGAGACAAGTACGATAAAAAAAGAAGCAAGTAGAAATGAAGAGACCAAGATGCATGAGAAAACAAGACAGAGACGAGAACACAGCAAAAACAATATGGGGCTACGGTAATATCAAGACTAGAGTACTACTTACTACTCTACAACTTATATACTATGCAGTGTGTAGGCCCCGGGGCTCAGGCCTGGGTTCCAGTGGTGGGTTGTGGCACCAGAACTTGGGGTGAGACCTGGGGGCCACACGGGGTGGGGCAAGGTTGAGACATGTTGCGCAGCGCAGAGGTCTCGTACTGGGAATGCAGAGACACACAGTGGTGGGGTGGTGAAGAAAGAGCGGGAGTGGGGCATAGCGTGCAGAGGTCGGGTCAGCAGTGATGCGTGATTGTGATGTGTGATGGGGGTCTTGGCGTGGGCTGAAGGTGATGGGTGGTGCTGGCGCTGATGTGGCGGCTATGGACAGTGTGATAGTTGAGACCGGCGCTGATGTGGCAGTCATGGCAGTGATGGCTGGAGGATGCCGCAAGTGGTGGTGGCTGTGGCGGTGATGGGCGGTGATGGACAGTGATGGCCAGGGATGCCGCAGATGGCAGTGGCTGGTAGCGTTGACGGGCGGTGATAGCCGGTGATGGCCAGGGGCTGCTGAGGAAGTTGGCCAGGTAGCGGTCCAGGCCCGGGGCGGTTGTGGGGGTGGTTTTGGGAGGGTTGGGGTCCTGGGGCTGGGGCTGAGTCCCGGAGGTTGGTAGCGGATTGTGACAGCCTTATCGGCGATGTCAATTTTGTTCTGGAGGAATTGGTGCAGCGATTGGACGTCCTGTGCAACTTTGTGGGCTATGTGGAAAGGGATGTCTCTAAGAGAGAGGGTGAGCTGGGGGTTGTAACCTTTATTAGCATAGAATGGTGACATGCTGATGGCAAAATGGGGGGTGTTGTTGTAGATGAGCTCCACTAGGGGCAGTTCCATGCACCAGTTGTTCTGTAGATAGTTGACGTAGAAGTGGAGATACTGCTCCAGAGTCTGGTTCACTTGTTTGGTCTGGCTGTCAGTCTCCGGGTGGTAGGTGGTGGAGAGGTTAGTTTTAGTTTTGAGTGCCTTACACAGAGACTGCTAGGACCAGGAGACATACAATGTTGTTCAGAAGTCCGTGCTTGAAGAATACATGTTTGAGGAATAATTTGGCAAACTCCAGGGCGTTGTCAGTGATGTGGCAAGGGATGAAGATTGCTTACTTGGTGAGGCAGCAGATGACAACAAGGATGGTGTTGAAGCCCTCTGACTCAGGGAGCTCAACAATGTGGTCCATTGAGATGGAGGACCAGAGGCAGCGACCGACCGAGAGCAGCTCAAAAAAGGCTGTAGAGGCAGTGGCAGGGAACCTTGGCCTGGAGGCACAACTTGCAGGCCTGGACATACCAGGTGACATCCTTCTTCATACCTGGTCAAAAGTAAGTCCAGGAGATGAATTGAAGGGTCTTACAAATCCTGGGGTGCCTGCAAAGCTTGTGGTTGTGGTGTTGGCACAGGATGTCCAGGCAGATCTTCTGGTGGTCTGGGGCATAGATTTGTCCATCCTGGAGTAGGAGTCGGTCGTTAGGAGAGAGTGTGAAGGGGCAGTCATTGTTGGCCTTGTCAGCAAGGGTAGTTCAAGGATTGTGCTGAGTGAAGAAGGTGGCCCAGGGGGCATTGCAAATTTGGTGCAGGATACCTTCTTTGTTCATAATCAGCACAGCATGAAGATGTTTGAGTGGGATTACCACTCA
>JABCKQ010026408.1:0-11560 GCA_018857305.1 Termitomyces sp. T159_Od127 | reverse complement strand
TGCTTCTTTTCTCGTACTCATCTCGTTTCGACTCTCTGTCTTGTCTCAACTCATCTCGTACTCTTAATCTATTCTCGTTGTCCTCTCTTCTCTTTTCCACTCTAAGTTCTCTTGACTCTTCGTCCCCGGCTCTCTCCTCTTCGACTTAATCATTTCCATCTCCCGCTATCTTATCTCGTCTCTTTCCCCTTTTGGTTATCCGACTTCCCCAGCGCTGCTTCTATCCCCGGGACTCGCTAAGTCCCCACGCCTAGTTTTCTCTTGATCCCCAGGACTCGCTCGCCCCACCCGCGCTCGCTCGTCTCGCTCTCTCACACCCCCGGGACTTGCGCCAACCCTGGCACTCGTCCTTCACCCTCCCCGGCACTTGTCTTACCCCCAGCGCTACCGGCACTCTTCCATGCACCACCCCCCACCCTGCTTCGGTCTCCTATGCCTCGCGCTACTCCCAGTGCTCTGTGTTTGTGCATGGTGAATAGCCGTAAGGTGGATTTGCCCAGTAGACTGAGCCCCTGAGGTCAGCGGAACCTGACAGCATCTCTGTGAACCAGGCAGGGCTGGAGCGTGACTTCTCTGACCTTAAAATCAAGAAAACTCGACTTCGAAATCGCCTGACACTGCCACGACTTGAGAAAATGGCAAAGGTCTGTAAGACAGCAAATTTAACTTGCCATTAGTCTCATGTCTCTTGGACATAGGTTGGTGCCGATATCCGAGCATCACACAAGGATGCTGGGCTTGTTGAAGATTGAGCAAAGCGCCAAAATCATGAGAAAGAAAAGGCAGCAGAGCTACTGGTGGTGCCACGCTATGCTGATTTACTTGAGGAAAGCGGTGAGGGAAACGAGCAAGATGGTGCCGATGAATCCAGGTCGAGCCTCGTGAAGTCTGGAAAGGACTGGCGGAAGGAAATGGCAAAATGGGTGCGTAAGGAGCAAGAGCAAAGCGACGATGAATCCAATGATGACTTACTTGATGCCGTCTATGGCCGACAACGCTCCAAATGGCTCCCGCGATCCCTAGGTCTCTTATTTGGTGGACGAAAAGAGACTGAAGTTGATGAGCAAGTGAGAAGGGCTAGAAGAAGGCAGGCATACACGGAAGAGGCTCACTTGATGGAACTATTGGCCGATGAAGAAGAAGATGAGAACAGGATACCCGACGATGGAGAATTAGAGGGATCCGGTGATGATTTTGAGGAGTGACGAGAGCACCTTCCATTTTTGGTCGGAGTCTTAATAACCCCTTAGATTGATGTCTTAATTAACGCATGTATTTAAGAGATAACCCTTAGCCAAAAAAATCGGGGTTAATAACCCCTTAGAATCCAACACTGACCTGGGACGCTTTGAAGCTTGACTAGATGGTTCAGGGCTTCAGGCTGTGTTGAAGCGCGACTATTCGCTTCCTGAGACCTGGGCGGGCGGGAGAGGTAAATTTCTTCGAGAGTATGAGTGCTGCAGAAAACGGCAACTGCTATGGGGGGCGGCTGTTACGAGCAAAAAGCGAATCGCACCCTGCCCTCTGCTCGTTCCTCTCTGAGATCAGGCCAACCCACTTAAACGTGTGTTCGTGCGATCCATCTATATAATTTTTTTTGACGTACCTCAGTTCGTTATCGCCTTGACGCGCGTGAACTGAGTTTAATTGTTTTACTCAGCGTCAACTTCTAATAGTTTCAAGGGTCAAATGTTTTTTTGGAGTGAAAGCGTAAATAAATGAAATGCATTTGGATTCTGAATGGAAAAATGTCTGCAACACTGGCCCTTGAATACTATCTACGCATTGTCGGGCTACGAGGTGTTGGTGGCCCACGTTATGAAATTCCGCTCGCTTTCATTGCGGGGCAGTTGATAGTATTTTTCTGCACCAGGCTGGACTGGCGGAGTCCGTGGGGGTAACATTGCTGTTACATCTCGCATGGCAGGTCTCTCATTCGGGTCCAAGTTCCAACACTTTTCCACGATATCCCAGAGGTGATCATTTAAGCCAAGGGAAGATGACGATTTTCCATGAGGTTTACAATTTTCGGGACGACAAGGTCGCTGATGCTGCACAATCACCTTGTAAATCACAACAGAGTCCAAATTCGCCTCGGGAAATGGTATGTCCCCTGAGAAAATCTGTTGACCTGAATTAGGATCTTCTAAGGGCCACCTCAAAGTGCGTACCTCATAACAAACACATCCGAATGAATAAACATCGCTCTTAGTTGTGTTGGTAGACTGCGATCCGCTTAATAATTCCGGTGCAGTCCATCGAGAAGTGCCAACTGCACGGTCTGACGAGGAGGATGTCATATTGAAGACCTGCGATTTTGACACTGTTGAGAGGCCAAAATCAGCCAGACACGCGCGGCGGGTATCCGTGATTAGTACGTTCACCTACAAAGTATGAGTTAAAAAAGGAACACTTCTCATAGCGATTAAAACACACAGCTTTCAGATCTCCATGTATAATATTAGGCTGGATACTATGTAGATAATTGAGTCCGTCGGCTATATCTGTCATCTTAAGAGATGATCACAATTACTTTTGCAGCATTTCAAAATCGTGATTCATACCAGAGAGATACGGTCTGCGTCGAAGGTCCGAGATAGAAATTGCTGTAGATTACCATTATCCATCCACGGTGATACGAGTCCGATTCTACGTTCGTCGTCCTGAATACGATGAAGACAGTATAGAGGAAGAACGTTCGAATGCCGTAATTGTCGCCAAATCAACGTCTCGCGAAGAACTTTCTACGATAGAGGTTGCATTTGACTGGATTCCTGAAGTACTGTGCTGGTATGGACAAACAGACCTTGAGATGCTTCTCCAGCTCAAATGTGGCGTAAAATTTGAGCACTTTCACGCCGACTTGTTGATTCCGAAATCTCCCCTTCCAAACATCTCCGTACTGCCCGGAGGCAATTGCATAGGTGCCTTCTAATATGACTTGGCGTTGAGAGAGAAGACTCGGATGAAGTCCAGACCTTCGGGAAAGCCTTAACATCGCGATCATAAAGTGCTTTCTAAACTCGACCGCTAAAGTCGATATGTCAAGTAACTTTCGGATGCAATATCAGACTCGTCCAGGGTATCGGATTTGATATGGACACCGACCATTTGGAGCAAGTCGAGTATCGACCGGGCCTCGTTGCCTCGCAGACCAAGCAGTTGCCGGGATAATTCTTCAGTTGTCACTATTGAATGAAGACACACACAAATCGCATCCATATCGAGGGCTACAATGTTTTTAAGTCCGTTCACTTGATCTATATCACCGTAGAAAGAGAGGAGCCTGTCGTTCACCTCCTGATAGTGGATCAACGCTGTGAGCCACGTGTCCCATGATTTCCAGGAATGGATAGCACTTCGCAACTCTGTTAAATCATCTATAGCTTCGCAAGAGAATATGATAAGACGCTGCATATTGGCTAATTCCGTAAAAACATGACTTATAAATGGGTTATGGCTTACTTGGAATAATAGACAACCCTTAACCCACGAGGAGTACTCTTCTCGCATTTGCGAATCACACTTTGATTGAATGATATATTCTGAGAGATCCGTAATATTCTTCTCAAGCCATTCTGAGGGTGGTAAGCCAGAAGACGAGTACCGAGGGAATCCGTGCAAACAAGGTTGTCGAGGTGGTTCCTCAACAACTACCACTGGCGTAGTTCGTATAGTATGTTCAGTTCTGTCGGGGCCGGACTCTCGAGAACTTGAGCTTGCTGGAAGAAGGTTGAATATCCAGTCATTTGGAAGATTGAGATAAAGGTGAGTTCTGAGATCGGACGCTGAGGGTCGAGAACGGGGATCCCTGTTACAAAGTCATCACCCGAGACAAGAGTGATGTAAGGTTAAACCCACACGATAAAACATTTATCGTAAAAATCCTTTGCTGTTTGGGAGAGCTCGAGGTCGTCTGGCAATGGTGGGGGCAATGCGTCAGACAGCTGTATGAGGTAAGTACCTTGCTACATGGAGGGAGAAGTAGCGCGTACATACCCTTTTCATCACTTTGGAGGCATCTAGGCCGGTCCACGGACGACCATTGGACCACATTTCTATAACGAGACAGCCGAGACTCCATATATCAACCTTGCTTGTATATCCTCCACCATGGATTTTGGTAGTGATAACCTCCGGTGCCATCCAGAATGTACTCCCTTGTAACGCAGTGAAGACCAGACCTCTTTTGTCGGCGAATCTAGAGACAGAAAAATCGGATATCTTGCAGACACCATCTTCCTGAACAAGGATGCTCTCAGCCCTCAAATCCTGCCAGGAGATTAACAGGTATGCATCTTAGTTTTAGATGGCTTACCCGATGAAGTATATGATTAGAATGAAGGTAAGCAAGTCCATCGAGTATCTGAGCCGTGAGGAACTTTGTGACATTATCGGGGAATGGTCCGAATGACCTTATCATCCCGCGTAAAGTACCGCCAGGAACATATTCCATGAGACTAGGGATGAAAATAGCCGGCTTTGATCAAAACGGAAAGGATCTCACAAAACACGGCTCTACACCTACATGTTCACGGTTGTATCGGTTTCTTCAAAGAAAAAATGTTTGACGATATTCTTATGATGAAGAGCCTGGAGAAGCTCGCATTCAGATTTGACAGCCTCAAGGAAGGATCGCTTCGCATGATCTGCCAAAGATCTACGCGTTGAATTGGGGTGGAAATTTGGGATTTCTTTCTGCTTGAGAGCCATGATCTGACCGCTCACGGGATTAAGTGCCATGTAAACACGGCTATCGACCCCGTTACCGCCAATCAACTCTCCTCGGACCCAATTGAACGGAACTTGAGGAGAGAATGAGAGCAGGATACTTTCAATCTTGCTGCTGCTTACTTGGCGTTGAGGGAGAGGCAGGGCTACCTGTGGACGGAGTGGTTTGAGGACGATCAGAAGGGATGGTAAGCTGTCCTAACGAGCGATTGGTAGCCCTGCTACGTTGTTGTCTCTGTGCCTGAGAAGGGGCACGAGAGATTTCTATTCTCGGGGCAGAGTCATACAAATCATGGTTGTCATTGTTTACATCGTGTGAGCTTGAGTAAGGAGTCCCAGAGCTAGGAGTCGGGGCTGGTGTAGGTATTGCTGGTAAAGGGCGCACTCGTCGCGGCTGTGTCTCACCGAGAGTGATATTTTCAGGTGATATGTCTACCGGGTGAATAGGACGGTCAGGCGTTGAACGGAAGCCATCAGACCGTTGACGAATTGCAGGTGTCTAGATGGATTGTAAGTATACAAGCTGAATCTGATACGAAACAGTAGTATACCTGGTCGTTGATTGTTGGCAAGGGTTTTACACGTCTGGTGTTAGAAGAACTCGCAGCTGGATGAGGCGGGGTTTGGGGGCGAGCCAGTGGGGCAGAAGGGGGCCCACAGTCGACAATAAATGCCAAAGAGCCCTTACTATCACCACGTTCGCGGCAGAGGGCAGAGAGGGATCTGTCGGTCAGAGGCTGTCCGATCTGAAGGGAACCAATTTCAGTCTCAAAGATAAGCGCTCTTGTGCGTTCTTCGGCACCCCAGACACCAAGCTGGTAGGTCGATTGAGCAGGCAGAGACGGAAGATGAGTACGGACATACTTTATTGAGGATACGAGTACGAATGACGGCGCCATGATCGAGGACATCAGCGAGATCGACGCGGGTATAGCGCTCAGCGTCGAGGGTAACGACGACGAGGACACGATTGGGGTCGGCGGGAGGGGAGACAGGGCTGGGAGGGAGTGGACGGGACGAGTCCATGGAAGTTGGAGGGAAACGTCTCTCGGCAATTAGCACAGAGCGGGCGCTCAGAAGCGCCACTTTCCCACGCTTCGCCTTGATTTTTGGTCAAATATAGAGTCACAGCCACTCTCTTCCTCATCCACCATGTCCCAATACAAGGCCGCCCCCCGCCAGCAGCAGTCCACAGATGCCCCGGACCTCTCAAAGTACCGTGCTCAGTCCCAGATTCTCCAAGAAATGTTCCCCAGCTGGACAAGCGACGGTGAGCAGTGTCTCTCGAGCCTGCGGCTCGCGTCTCATCATTTTTCTCCACAAAGACCTCCAGTCGCTGCTTGTCGAGGTGCAGGGCGATGTACAGACAGCTGCTACTAGAATAACCGAAGGTTTGCTCTTCGTTTTTCTCGTGACTTCCTGTTTTTATCCCAACGTAACAGGCACTGCCGAGCAATGGGGCTCAGTCTCCCGTAAAAAGGACAAAAAGGCGCCCTCTTCTGCTCACGCTTCGAAAGAGTCATTCCCTCTTCGCGGTGACACTCGAGGTGGCAGGGGTGGCAGGCGTGGGAGAGGTGGTCCTGGTCGTGGTGGTGCTGTCCGCGGCCGCGGTGGTCCTGCAAGGGGCAGCGCAGTCAATGGTCGAAGCCCCAAAGTCGACGGCAATAGCTCACCACAACTGAACGGTACCGCTCCTGCTCCGACAGCGCCAAAGGACGCCCCCGAGTCTGCTGACGCGTCGGTTGAGCCGGTTACGCAAGAGTCCACCAGTCACCAGAACGGAGTCGCACCAGCTGGCTGGACCGATGCATCGTCTTCTCAAATAGCCACGCCGTCTGTTGCCACTTCAACTTCATGGGGTGGTACTGGGACAACTACCACATGGGTTACCGACGCCGAGCCCAGTGGCTCTTTGCCTGTGGTCACTCCAGTCCCGAGCAAAACTGTGTCAAATCCTGCAACTTCGAAGAAATCTTGGGCTCAAATCGCACGGTACAGCCGCTTTGTATTTTTCTTTCCATTTATTTCCCTAATCTTGCCCACACACATAGGCCTCAAGAGAAGCCAGCACCACCACCTCTTGCACCTGCAACCGCTCCTACACCTCCCTCACACCCACCTGCACCTTCTCAACCTCTCGTACAAGAATCCGAGGCAGAGCCTCAACCTCAGAAATGGGAAGAACCTACTACCGCGCAAGCCCCGACCTGGGACGAGCCGCAATCTAACCCGATTACAGAAACCTGGCCATCGACCTCAGATGTGGAAGAACCTAAAGTCGAGCAAGTCGAAAAACACGAGGCAGAGGTGGAAGCCCCACAAGAGCCGCTTCCTACCGAGCCTGAGAAGCAGCAGATACCTGCCTCAAAGTCTGAACCAGCTCCCATTGCATCTATTACGACACCAGTGATTTCTCAGGTAGCGGCCGCGACCCCTTCGCCGAAATTGACAGTCCGTCCTGCCGCTGCCGCGCATCGCTCAAGTGCTCGTTACAAAAATATTGATCAACCCGTCGTCATGCCGAGCTCGTTTGGCTCTGGGATTGAAAAGGTCGGAATGCAGTTTGGCAGCTTGAGTCTTGGAGGTGAAAGCATTTTTGAATCAAATCCGTGAGTGGTGTCGGAGGACACTTTTGTCTCTGTCAGTAACTATCGTTTCAGTTCCGAACCTGAGACACCGGCTGTTGTACCTGAAGCTCCCTCAACTCCCACTCAGGCACCAACGCCCGCCATCCATGATTTGCCCGTTCCGCCCGCCACCGCACCTGCGGCTACGTCCGTTAGCTCAGCGACAATTTTCTCTCAACAACAACAAACCCAACCCCAACAAAGTCCGGCCATCCAACCCCCTCACACTCTCCCCTCATCAGTCTCACAGCCTTCGCAACTTTCCGCCCATGTTGTCCCGGCCACAGCATCTCCGATCCAACAGTTTGCTCAGCAATCTCAGCAACAAACCCAACACCATCAACCACAACATCAACAACAGCACTCGCTGGCATCTGTTCACCAGCAACAGTTGCTCCAACAGCAACATGCACAACAGCCCCAACATACTCAACCACTCAACCAGTACGCTCAACATGGTCTACCTACACACATGGACCCTTCGCAGCAGCCCTTGCATTCTCAGCAGCAGAACAACTCCCATTCGAATTACTTTGGAGGACGAGGGGACGCCACCGCTGCCTCCGGGCCCTATTTCCATACTCCTACGCCACCCGCAGGACAGGCGCAGGACAGTCCCTACGGCTCATTTGGACAGCTTGGTGCTCAGCCCCAGCACCAGCAGGCATCACACCTCGGTGGCTTCGGACAGGATTACAATACATACGGTGACAATCAGCGAGTAAGTGGTTTTGATTGAACGTTGCGCCATCAACCTTATATCTCGACGTAGGGTTTCTATGACACGTACCCGCAGGGTGCATTCGGCAACCGTAGTGTTTTAGGTCATGAAGACGTTAAAGGTTTGCCCCAACAACAGCCTCCAGCTAGTGGCGGGTTACAACCTTCCAGTGTACAAGGCGCCCAGCCCCATGGCTCTCTGCAGGCCGGTGGTCAACCACAACCGGCTGGTGCCCAGGCTCCTCAGGGCTACTCTGTCCCCTATCCTTATTATACCTACCCTCAAAGCCAGCAGTTCTACAGTTACAACCCTCCATATGGTGCCGTCCCTCAATTCAAGTACCCTGCCATGTACCAACCCCCGTCTGGGCCCGCGTCTGCACCAAGTCCTGTCAGTAAACAACCCGGTACTGGGGTAGGTGCTCTGCCACAGGGCAACCCTTACAGCCAGGGCCTGTACCCTCAGGGAGGATACGATGATTATCAACCACACCCTCACCACTCTCAGCACAGTCAACAACACTCCCTCGGATTGAACCAAGCAGGCGTTGGCGCTGGGGAGTACGGAAAACAGTTGTATGGAAGCGGGAACTTGGGCATCCAAGGATTCATGGGCCCCGGCGGACAAGGCGCCGGTGCCGGTGGACCCACCTCAAATGCTGGTGGACCAAGGGGTGCTGGATCTCCTGAGACACCTTACAAATATGCCGCAAAGGACGTTGGCAATGTTACTGCGGGCCGCGGTGCTGGTCAGCAAGGCCAAGGTCAAGGCCAGCCTCAGGGGCAAAGCCACGGCGGACAAGTTCCTCAAGGTCAAGGATTCTATGGTAGTGCCAGGTTTGGTGGTATCAGCGGCGCCGGTGGTGTCGCAGGACCTCAACAAAGTGCACACCACCCACAGAATGGCCCGCAGGGACACCCTGGCTATCCCCAGAGCGGCAACGATGGCAATTTTTACCAATATCGCGGGCAGCAGCAAGGTTACTGGCAGTAAAATGCGGTAATGTTGTGATATAGCTTCCCTATAGCTTCCCTGTTCTTTTTTATGTTACATTACGTCGTCCTCTGTTTTTTTCTTCTTCTCTCTTTCTGATATCATCCTCTCATGTTCTGACTCGTATCATACATCTCACCTCAGTCCTCATTGCTTTTGTACGTTATCGTAGTTCTGGGCTCAAAAATTACAATGTGCAGTAATGCACGATCTTCGACAACTATCACGCGAAATCTTCTCATAAATCTAATGGGCACAAGTACAACAGTCAATACGTTTCCGATTGCCTTGTTCGAATGATCCAAAGGTTCAAACCTCTGACGGAATCCCACGCCAATGACCAGGCTCCACTGCACCCTTGCCTCATTCTTGGAGCGACACCTACAGACCCCGGTCCTTCACCTCCTCTAGCGATTTAACCTACCTACCTTCAATCACAAGGTACATGTCTTCGAACGACAGTCTTGTTTCTATATCTGTGATAATCTACTAAAGGCTTTATCGTAAGACTGATCGTTAGCTCTACCTAAGATATGTTGTTGTCTATGTAAAGGTGCATGAGTGGATGGAACTTGGGAAGGGAAGGATGGTTGGAGGATGATTAGAGAGTTGAGATATATCATCCTTCAAAGGAGCAAGAGGGTGACTGGGTTGATGTAGAGCATGGATGGATTAGCCCTTTAGATTGTATGGCTTGGCAAGGCTTTGCAGTGAAGCAGAATGAGAGATGGTTTGGAGAGTTACTGGCTTTCCATCAGGCTCAAGGATCAAGAGGTTTGGTTTTGGAGCCAGTTGGCCAAGTGAGAGGAGCAATGCAGTTTCTTCCTCTTTCAAATCATGTGGTACGACCAATGTGTCATAGTCAATATCAGTGTATGCACGTATTGCATCAGAAAGTTTTGCATACAAAGTCTTGCCAAACTCCTGTTTGATGGTTGGATACAAAGTTTTCAGGTTGAGCATGAGTGTGTTGATATTTGGTGGCAGAATGGAGCGGTGATAAAGATGTGCTAAAGCATTGCTGTTGCTGTGAAGGCTGGTGACTTTTACAGCACACATAGAAGGCTTGGATGCAGAAGATTGAGTGGCTGTCTGTGATGATTTGGATCCTCAAAATGTGGGAAGTTTTGATGATTTAGAAGGTGTCACAGCTTGATTGCTGTGAACTGTATGGATTACATCTGCAAGACTTTTGAGATAGCCATGAGCAGCCATTTTGGCAAGTGAATGATTCCTTGCATTTGTTGCAGTTGATAGCTCCTTTTTGAGATAACCAATTTGCATGAGATCTTCATGAGCACTGTCACAAAGTTGCATGATATCTTCATGAGCATGATCATGAATTTGATTGATGATGTTCATGTATGAAGTTTGAACTTTTGATTCACATTCATGAATGAGGTTGGCAATTTGATCCACTATGACCTCATTTTGGACTCCATTGTGCTGCAAAATCTGTGATACTGCGAGATTTGTAAGTTTCAGCTGAGGAGAATGCTCGACCATTTCAAGAGATTGCGGTGAAAGGAGGTTGAGGTGATTAAGCTTATATGATTTTTATAAAATGTAGCTGTGAAATGCCCAATTTTGAATGTCCCTAGTATCTTGTTGCAAACACATCATCCTCATTTTCATATGTAGATTGTCAGCTTCTATACTGTTCACTTCAAGGATAGACTGTTGGAGGTAAGGATTGCGAACACTAGAGAATGCATGTGATGTGCACATGATATGTGTGTCGCAATGGGAGGGAAGAGAAAAAAACAAAACTGTACAGTCAAGAGAAGATTATGATCAGATACGGAATAACACACCTCAGTCGTTTGCTACACCGGCTGAGGTGTGTACAATTTAATATACTGTTGGACCACTTACTAATACCTATCGTAGTATTACTTGTCAACAGGTACATATACAAAATATATTTAGTCGTTTGCTACATCGGCTGAGTATTACTTGTCAACATAGACTTTCAATCTTCAAGCTACCAACCTCAACAAACAGTTTCACCTGAACTCTTTACACACTGCAATCTATAATATATGTGACAAAGCATGTGAAACCTGTAGTATTAGTCATGAGTTTGTCAGGTTCCGCTGACCACGGGGGCTCAGTCTACTGGGCGAACCACCTTATGGCTAAGCACCGTGTACACAAACACAGGGCACCGGGAGGAGCGTGAGGCGTAGGAGACCGAAGCGGGGCGGGGGGTGGTGCGTGGAGGAGTGCCGGTGGTGCCAGTGGGTGAGACGAGTGCTGGGAAGGGTGAAGGATGAGTGCCGGGGTTTGGCATGAGTCCCGGGGGTGCAAGAGAATGAGATGAGCGAGCGCCGGTGAGCGAGCGAGTCCTGGGGCTCAAGAGATAGTCAGATGCGGGGGCTTAGCGAGTCTCAGGGATGGAAGCAGGGCCAGGGAAGTTGGATGACCAAAAGGGGAAAGAGTCGAGATAAGATAACAGAAGATGGAAATGATTAAGTCGAGAGAGGAG
>JABCKQ010026407.1:0-11594 GCA_018857305.1 Termitomyces sp. T159_Od127 | reverse complement strand
TGTTTGTACACGGTGGATAGCCGCAAGGTGGATTCGCCCAGTAGACTGAGCCCCCGAGGTCAGCGGAACCTGACAGGCTAAAATTGAATTGCCGCCACTGGCTCACTGGCCACTATCACATTCCTTTATTCCTTTATCTCTTTATTACCCTTCCTCTTATCACACCATTGTCTCTTGTCTACTTAACTGCAAGTGCCACTCATGATGTTGACATTGTCTCACACTGCGCTCGCAGGTACATATTACTTCAAAATTATTATGTTGTCTCACACTGCGCTCGCAGCGCCCACTTGCTGATCTCATTGTGTCACTGTCATGACCCGCTACCGACCCCCAGGACTCAGCCCCGGCCCCAGGACTCCAACCCTTCCCAAGACGACCCCCACGACCGCCCTGGGCCCGGACTGCTACTCGGCCAACCTCCTTGGCAGCCCCCGGCCATCACCGCCCATCACTGCCCATCACCACCACCAGCCACCGCCACTTGCGGCATCCCCAGCCATCACTGCCCATCACCGCCCGTCACCGCCACAGCCACCGCCACTTGCGGCATCTTCTGGCCATCACCGCCATGACTGCCACATCAGCGCTGGCATCACCCATCACCCCCAGCCCGCGCCAAGACCTCCATCACGCATCACGCATCACGATCACGCATCACTGCCGACCCAACCTCCGCACACCACGCCCTGCTCCTGTCCCCTCCTCACCGCCCCGCTGCCACGTGTCTCTGCATTTCCAGTACGAGACCTCTGCGCCACGCGACATGTCTCCACCTCGCCCCGTGCGGCCCCCGGGTCTCACCCCAAGCCCTGGTGCCGCGCCCTGCCACTGGAGCCTGGGCCTGAGCCCCGGGGCCTAGCTACTGCGTAGTATATAAGTCGTAGAGTAGTAAGTAGTACGCTAGTCTTGATATTACTGTAACCCCGTATTGTTCTGTTGTGTTTTTGTCTCTATCTCATTTTCTCGTGCGTCCTGGTCTCATCATTTCCACTTGCTTCTTTTCTTATCATACTCGTCTTGTATCGTCTCCTTGCCTTGTCTCTACTTGTCTCGTCCTCTAATCTATTCTATTTGCCTCTTCTCTCCCTTTCTACTCTAAGTTCTCTTGGCTCCTTTCTCCCCGGCTCCTCATCTCAGCTCAACCTGTCCCCTTTCCCTTTATCTTATCTCGACCCTTTCCCCTTTTGGCCCGCTTGACTTCCACATCTCTGATTTCATCCCTGGGACTCGCTAAGTCCCCACACCTGTTATTTCTTGAACCCCGGGACTCGCTCGCTCACCAGCGCTCATTCGTCCTATCATCTTGTACTCCCGGGACTCGCACCTACCCCCGGCACTTGCCCTCCCCCCTCCCCGGCACTCGCCCACTCGCCGGCGCTACCGGCACTCCTCTACATACCGCTCCTGCCCCACTTCAGTCTCCTACACCACGTGCCCTACCGGTACTCTGCGTCTGTGGACACGGTGATCACCACGTAAGGTATTTGCCCAGTGGACTGAGCCCCCGTGGTCAGCGGAACCTGACAGTCACCATCTCTGATCAGCACCCATAGTGCATGACAACATCTTGTGCTCTACCTAGAGGCTCCAGCAGACGTTTCACCCATGCATCCAATAGCCCAGCTCCTCAGATCATGCCTGCCTCAGACACAACAGCCTCGGCCAAGGATGTCAACATGCTTCACAAGTTCCAAAACCAGCTCACATTGAGGGTGGACGTGCTCCTCTTCCGCTTTGAGTCCATCACCACGCTCCTGCCCAACCCTTCAGCCTCCACCACCTCCTCAGCCCTACCAGCCCAGCAGATGGCCGCATTTGTACTGTCAACTCTCAGCATAGGAGTCAACAGTACGTCTATGTTTACTCCCCCACTCTCTCTGTGCTCGTGCTTCCCTGACATTGATGTGGCAGTGATTGTGGCTATCATTACACACAACTTCAAGGCGGCGGATCTACACAAGCTCAACCCAATGAACCATGACAGAGAAGTGGCATACACCTTGAATGGTTCCACAAACCAATTCAAAATAAGCCACTGCACGGCGCGTGAGTACAAAAACCCCTTCACAGTCTTAGTCCCGCTGACAATGTACTTCAAAATCCTAGCATTCCACATCAATGACAGCACTGCTACAGACACATTCTGAGATTACATGGCACACCTGCTTAAGCTCGTAGCAGAGTACGAGTGGTCCGCCATCTATGCATACCATTCGGTCTTCTTCAACTGGTGAAGGGCTGAAATGGCCTCCAAGGACTACTCCAAATGGAGGGACTGCGAGAACAGGCTTCTTGCAGAGCATGTCTATGGCCACTGCAAAGCCTCCTCCACCAAGCAATCAAAAGGCAGAATCACCAGTCGCTCCAATCCCACGGAGATGTGCCAAAAGTTCAACGAAGGTAAATGCTCAGTCATGCCCTGCTCCTGGGGCTGCCTGCACACCTGCTCATCTTGCAGAAAACCTGACCATGGCAAGTTACAACACAAAGACTAGGCCGCTGGCTGGGTGAGCAGTGCCTCGCCTCGCCCAGGCCCAACCTGAGATTCATCATCACCGACACTCAGCTTTGTTTCACTGGACCCCCTCGATCCTACTCTACCCATACCCTCCCCCTGCCCCAACACCGATCCTTGTGCTAATGCACCTCTTTTGTCAACTGTGCACCTTCCTACTGTGTCGTCAATGCTCAACAAGCAGGCATGGACCCACTACCTCCAAGATTACCCAGATCGTACCTTTGTAATGTTGTTAGTGAAAATAATACGTTTTGAAGCAAATATTGGCTTCAATGGTGATCACACCATGCCTCAGCAGTGTACCAACCTTAAGACAGCCTTCACAGAACCTGCAACCACTGCTGCCATCTCCGCAGACATCGCCACACAAGTAGCCATTGGGCAAACACATGGACCATTCGACTCTCCACCATTCTCCAACTTCCATGCATCGTCCGTCAGGGCTGTCACCTGCAAGCGCTCCTCGAAGGTCCGCTGAATCCACCACCTCTCCTGGCCCAAAGGCAGCTCTGTGAACGATGGAATTGCTGACCACAAAGCCACAATTGTATATGACATGGTCGATTGGGCCATGCGTGACCTCGTTGCATCAGGACTGGGCTCTCTGATGGTAAAGCTCAACCTCAAATCAGCATTCTGACACATCCAAGGTCACCAAGAAGACTGGCACCTCTTCGGCTTTGAATGGCTAGGGAAGTACTATCACGACGTAGTCCTTGCGTTCAGCAGCAGATCAGCCCCTTACATATTTAATCTATTCGCAGAAGCCTTACACTGGATACTGCAATGCAACATCCTGGCCCGAATATGCCACTACCTTGACGACTTCCTGAAAATCTTCTCCCCAACAACCCCTCACGTGCTTGTGGACAAATCTCTCCACTGGGCTTCTGACCTTGCCTCCCAACTGGGCCTTGCATTTCAGTCATCAAAGGTTGTGGGCCCGTCCACATGCATCAAATTCCTGGGCCTAGAACTACACTCCATCTCAATGGAAATCTGCCTGCCTCCCACAAAGGTGGATTACCTCCACAAACTCACCATGTCTTGGGTCAAATGACGTGCCTGCACTCTCCACAAGCTTGACAAGCTCACAGGCTATTTGCAATTTGCTTCTCAAGTCATCCCACTCTCATGCACGTTCATCCGACAGCTCCATGACTTTGCCACCACATTTCCATCCAGCCTATTCTCACACTGCCCCATCCCTGCATCAGCATGTCATGACATCAAATGGTGGCACTCTGTGGCACTCAACTGGAACGGAGTGTGCCTAATCACTCCTTCACGCCAAAAAATCAATGTCTTCACAAATGCCAGTAGTGCCAAGGGCCTCAGCGGCCACCTCGGTGCCGAGTGGTTTGCAGCCCGCTGCCCTTGATGCCTGTGTGCAGAGCACATACAGGTCAAGGAGATGTTCACAGTAGTCTATGCAGTCTTATGCTGGGGCAAGTCCTTCAAAGGGTGCCACATTATTTTCCATGTTGACAATGATGCTGTCTTCAATGCAATCCATGACCTCTTGATCAGATCTCCACCTATGATGAAGTTTGTGCAACACCTGATAGCCCTGGCCTGCTGCTTAGACTTTTCCTTCTCTTCTGAGTGGCTTCCTTCTTCTCAGAATTCTGTTGCTGACACAGCTTCTCATTTCACTTTTTCTTGCATGTTCAGAATTGCTCCATGGCCCAATCAGAAACCGTGCTTGAAGCGCCTCCACCTTGGCGGTACGCCCAAAATTGCCAACACCCCCAAGCCATTGCATTCTACCTTTGGCACGGTCTTGCTGCCAGCACTAGAAAAACATACTCAACCAACCAGCACCAGTTCATCCTCCACATGCAACTCAATGGACTCTACAGCGCTGATGGATCGATCCTGCCAGCATCAGAGCCTGTGGTCTTGTTCTGGGTTGCCCACCTCAGCAGTAGAGTGCAGCCCAAAACAATCAAAGCTTACCTCTCAGCGGTGCATTCCCTCCACATTGATACAGATCTCTCCTTCTTGTCTGTCAAGTCTCTCCTCATGCAGCACCTCATTTATGGCATCAAGCGCTACCACAGCAAACACAACCAAAAATTAGTCCAGCCACTCACATTACCCATTCTCACCAGCCTCCTGGCTCAGCTCAAACCAGGCTCCACCCCAGGCGACACGGCAATCTACACCACCTGCTGCCTTGCATATTCTGCACTTCTTCGCAGTGGCAAATTCACAGTCAGAAAAGGGGGTAGTTACTCAGCATCTCTCAACTTCTCGCATGGGTTTATTCAGTTCCTACTTGACTTCAACAATGCTACACATGCACAGCTCACCCTCCCCACCTCCAAGACCAATCCATTTCAAAAAGGCATCACAATCATAGTCGCTGCCGCCCCCAGCCATCCTACATGCCCCATCGCTGCCCTCAAAGCCTTGTTCATCAAATGCCCTCACAACACAAGTGCCCCACTATTCGAGCAACCCGACGGACAAGCACTATCTTACAGTCACTTCATCAAAGCCATCCAGAATGCCCTTGCATTGGCAGGTTCCCAGCCAGATGCCTATGCCAGGCACAGCTTTTGTCATGGGGCCGCCTCCACCGCTGCCACAGCAGGCTATTCAGACTATGAAATACAACTCCTTGGCAGGTGGCATAGCAACTCATACAAACTCTACATTGAAAACAATGCGAACCAAATCCTGCACCTCTCCTCTCTCCTCCATATGGCCTTCACTCACACCACCCCTTTTGAGCCTCCAGCCCTCCAGAACTACACAGCAATGGCTTGAGTTCGGCTATTCCTCCTCACCAGTGGGGAGGCTGACTCAAGAACATTTCAGACTCAGAAATATCAATATTTCTCATGCATCACTCATGAAAACACCTACAAAAAACTTCTCATTCAATCAACAATTGACTTCAACCTTGCCTTGAATTAATGAATCAGGCAAGTGAGAGGGGGGTTGCCTGGAGTTAATTTGGGTTAAGATTAAATCGCCGCCACTGGCCCACTGGCCACTATCACACTCCTTTATCCCTTTATCTCTTTATTACCCTTCCTCTTATCACACCATTGTCTCTCATCTACTTAATTGTGAGCGCCATTCACAATGTTGATGTTGTCTCACACTGTGCTCGCAGGTATGTATTACTTCAAACTTATTACGTTGTCTCACACTGTGCTCGCAGTGCCCACTCACTGATTTCATTGCATCATGCATTTTATCTGTGGATCCATCCACTCTTGCGTCTCCGATCAGCACCCATAGTGCATGACAACATCTTGTGCTCTACCTAGAGACCCCAGTGGATGTTTCACCCATGCATCCAATAGCCCAGCTCCTCAGATCATGCCTGCCTCAGACACAACAGCCTTGGCCAAGGATGTCAACGTGCTCTGCAAGTCCCAAAACCAGCTTGCGTCAAGGATGGACGTGCTCCTCTCATGCTTTGAGTCCATCACTGTGCTCCTGCCCAACCCTTCAGCCCCTGCCGCCTCCTCAGCCCTGCCAGGGGCAAGGGGCATTATGCGGTGCAACTTTCAGGAACATGGGACAGGGTACAGTCAGGAAAACTGTAATTAGGGAGAGTGAGACAACCCACCTAGTATTCCAAAATGCACTTCACATGCCAGAACTTTTGGCAAACCTCATCTCTATTGGAAAATTCAATGCAGCAGGGTTCTTGGTAGTGTTTGGCCAAGGGAGGGCTACATTCTGTGATCCAAGCGGGCATAACATCCTGATGGGCAGAGGGTCAAACAAAATGTACATATTGGACCCATTGAACAGCCCCACCTCAGACAAACCCCAGGTGATGATGGCTGCGGCATTAGACTCTTCTGTGGACCTAGGCAGGTGGCACCAATGTTTTGCACACACTGGAGGCATGGGCATCAAAATGCTGGTCAAAAAAAACCTGGTTGAGGGACTGACTGTTAGAGGACTGCTTGAGGTCAAAGGCATCTGCAAAGACTGTGTGTACAGGAAGCACTCAGCACACCCTTATGACAGTGAGCAACAGATTGAGAAACACCCAAATGATTGCGTACATTTGGACCTCTGAGGACCAGCTTCAACACAGTTGTTAGGAGGGGCTCTCTACCTCATGCTAGCAGTAGATGACCATACCTCATGCATGACTGGATACTACCTGAACCAAAAAGAAGCTGCATCAACATTGGCAGCCTTCAAAACCTACCATGCAGAGTCCAAGCATCAGACAGACCAGAAACTGTTAGTGATCAAAGTGGATGCTGGAAATGAGTGGTTAAACAAACTCTGGGCAGACTACTGCAACACTCACAGCATTGTACTCAAGCCCACTGTACCATATGCTTATGCACAGAATGGATTTGTTGAGAGGTGTATCCAGACCATTATAGAAGGCATCAGGTGTGTCCTGGCAGAGAGTGGGCTGCCAAAATCCCTGTGGGCTGAGGCTGCCACAACTCAGATCTACACTAGGAACAGGTTACCATCAGCCCAATGTAATGACACAGTCCCCAAAGATGCGTGGTCAGGGAGGAGACAGAGTGTGGCTCACTTGTGTCTCTTTGGATGCATTGCGTTTGCAAAGGTCCCTGTAGAGCTTGTGAAGTCCAAGCTGGACCCATGCTTGGTCAAGTATGTGATGGTGGGCTATTCTGGAGGGGGCTACCGACCATGCATCCAGAATGATTGTAACCTCAAGAGATGTCATTTTTGATGAAGGGCAAGGCCACCGTTCACTCACCATACTTGACAACCCAAACCAGCTCATGAGCACAACACACCCATCACAGATCACCTCCAACATAGTGGCATGACAACAACCAATAGCACTACATATCTATGAGACTGACCAACCACTGCACATTACACCTCCAAACCCTGATGACATGGCCGACTCTGATCCGAATGTCAGCCTAGTGATAGGTGCCTATAGTATCCCTGACACACCTACCAAACAGGCAACTGCACCTGAGGTGCCTGCACCACAACGCTCTGAGCAATTGCAGAACAAACAGACACTGAGCAACCCAGCTCAGTCTGAGGATCAACTCTTGACCGCACCCAGCCCTTGTGCTTTTCTAGCCTTGATATGCACCACACATGACCTTGCTAATGAGGACCATGTTCCCAGGACATACCATGAGACAATGCATCATTTGGACCTCTGGGTCCTGGTGATGGAGGAGGAGCTCAGAGTAATGAGGGAGAGGAAGGTATTCAAACTCATCGAGGAATCAGAGGTGCTGGAGGAAAAGACTGTTGTCAGATGTAAATGGCTGTACGTGGTTAAATATAACTTGGGGGGTGAGATTGTGCAGTGGGAAGCAAGGCTAGTAGCAAAGGAGTACTCTTAGGTACTTGAGGAGGACTATGAGGAGATGTATACTGCTGTCATCTGCTTAGAGTCTTTGAGGATGTTGGTGGCAGTGGCTGCACAGCTCAGCTGGGCAGTCTGGCAGGTAGATTTTGTCGCTGCATATTTCAACAGCATACTTGACTACGGTGTGTATATTGATCTGCCCCTGGAGTTCCCAGGAGGGGAGGAGAAGAAGGGCTTGCTCCTGAAAACCCTGTATGGGCTCATGCAGAGTGGAAGAGACTGGTTCTGGATGCTAAACACAGCATGCAGCAAACTTGGCTATCATACATCATGCACAGATGCATGTATGCATGCCAGGAAAGGAAATGGAACTCGTATGATAATAAATACATTTAATGACAATGTACTGGGGATATCAACATCTCCCAAGGAGGCTGAGCAAGCAAAGCAAGAACTAGGACAGATCTATAATATCAAGGACCTTGGTGAACCCTTGTATATCCTAGGAATGGCAATTGCAAAATAAGACTACTGGTGCCATCCCCTTGTCTCAACAGGCATACTTACAGAGGGTACTCAAATGCTTTGGCCTAGAGCACTGTAACAGGCATGCAACTCCTCTGCCAGTGGGAGTACAACTCACCGAGGCAATGTCTCCTTGAAACAAAGCCAACCAAAAATTTATGAAAGATAAGCCATACAGAAAGCTACTCGGCTCACTGATGTGGGCTCAGGTTGCCACATGCCCCAACTTGTCATTCACAGTTGGAGTTCTCACCCGATTCCAGTCCAACCCCAGCCCCACCCACTGGAATGTGTTAGTTCATGTAATTGAGTATGCAAAGGAGATTCTGGACTACAGACTCACATATTTGAAAGAATTGGATGTATCTCTCAAACCAAGGAGGTACATCAATGCTGACTACAGAGGGGATTTGGACACCCACAGGTCAACTGCCAGCTATGTGTTCTTGATGGCCAGTGGAGCAATTTCATGGTCATTGAAACAACAAAACACCGTGGCCCTCAGCACCACGGAGGCTGAATATATGGGATGACCTGTGGAGCACAGCAAGGACTGTGGATGCACAACTTCTTGTCAGAGATAGGAATACAACAGCCTATACCGGTTGAGCTATGAGCGCACAACCTTTTGTCAAAGGCTCTTGTGGAATCAACAAAAGGCCATTCATGGGCCAAGCATATTGACATCAAATATCATTATATCTGAGAGTGAGTATGCAACAGTGACATCAAAATCAACCATGTTCCCTCCACAGAGAATATAGCTGACATCTTCACAAAAGCACTGCTCCATGGTGAGTCAGGGGGAGTGTTGAGTATTGGACTCAGCCGCCATGCCTTAGGTGGATTAGTCTCTGTTCTCATTTACTCCCAGTATGTTATTGTTCTCTCACACTCTCTTTTTCTTGTGTGTTTGTTATTCTTTACACCAAACCTTATTCTGATTCTGTATTAGTCTTCCGTAGACAGTTTTTCACCCTCAGCTGTCTGCATTATCTTGTGAAACTCTGAGGGTGAGCTTAACTTACCTACTGTAATACCTAGTCACTCACCAGATTCTAGATCTTACTATTGTATTATTCTACAGGTATAATACAGCCGTCTGCATTATTGTGTGAGACTCTGAGAATCTTACTATTGTATTATTCTATAAGCTGATGTTTGGAGCATGCAGCCAGAATGATCCTGGGAAGATAAACAGACATTTAGGTCTTTTTCAGATTCAACTGCACATAGTGCTATAAGTGGCAGCAAAAACCCTCCAAAATCCATTTTCACAGATTTTCTATAGGTCAAAAAAGATTTCTAATCAGAGGATTGTTGAAATAGTATCAGCCACTCATAAGGTAAATCAACTTATATCCTCCATTAAATGCAGGGCACAATTTCCTCTGGAGGACTGGGTCAAATCGATATTGAATGGATTTAGGGACACTTCTCCCAATGATTAATCAGACAAAGCATTACTAGCCTTTCTGAAGTTCCTCAGAAGGCATTTTGCAAAGGCACACTATCAAGAAGAGAGGAAGGTCTTGAAGAAAAGACTCAATCATCATCATAGTGCAATAACCAATTCTACCTTGCATGGTTGGTCAACAAAATCCTTATACCCTTCCTCATTTTCTTCATTATTGCTTCTATTAACCTCAAGAACTGATCAGCTCTTTGTGGATCTCAAGACCAGTAAAGAAAATATATATAACAAGACTATAGCATATTTTACTAACCTTTATTGAAGAAGTCATTGAACTTCTTTGGAAAACCCCTGGTTAACAAGACCCTTTATTGCTTCATTAGCTCAGACAGTTGACAATGATCCCTTTCAATGGTCTCACCAACTATCCCTTTAAGACACCTGTGATCTTCTCAAAAAGGGAAATAGATGACCAGCTCATGGACCTGATGGATGGAAAAAATGGTGGATTTTGAGCTTATCTGATTATGCACTTGCAGAAATTCAAACCCTCCTCAATTACATCATTGACACAGCACATATGCCAATTAAGCCAGTCTACATGACTACAATTCACAAACAAGGCCCTCCAACTGTGCTTGCAAATTATCAAGGGATCACATGTAGTAATCCTTTAGCTAACCTTCCATTTGCATGGCTGAATAGGTTATTACTCCCCTACCTTACCAACAAGAAAATTATCCCTCCTCCTCAAGTGGCAACTCCTGGACTTCAGCAGAGAGACCTCATGTAGCCATTGGCTACAGATAGAACAATTTTGCATGGATCATGCAGTAGCTGAATCAGACCAAATTATTGAATTAGACTAGATATGTATGTTGTGAATATAAGATATTATCTTATGTAAGTACAAGGGCATGCATCACCAGCATGCACAATTACTAAATATAGTACTACAATGCATTACTAGGTGTTAAAGATGGTCACAGTAACCCATAGATTACATACTCCCCTTTGAGACTGATGCTTGGTCTAGAATAGAGGAGTGTGAAGTCATATCAGATACAGCTTATTGCAGGATGCAACACTATCTGATGCATGATGCACTCATGATGCATCAGATATGGTCCTTGTTGTGCTGCACAGATGCATGCTATTGATATAGAGTTCAGTAGTGCCTTGGGCACCTCAACATTGCACCTGATAGGGTAGCCAGTCTCCCAGATTGATGAGAATGTGTCATTGCTCAAATGCACCATTGGTGCTTATGGAGTATGATACATGGCATCAATGATGTCATATATTAATAGTACAGATCTGTACATGCAATCAAATAATGTTCATGCTCTAAAGCATGTTCTGGGTCAGTAACCTTTTTTGAGTTAAGAACTCAAAGTTACCAAAATTTATATACAGTGAAGGGCCTTTCAGCCCATTGTATCACCTGTCTGCAACCTGCCTGCTTCCATCGTCTTTGCTGCTTCCCAGTTGCAACATTAATCATGGAGGGGAAGGGCACCAATTCTGTTGATAAGCCTTGAGGTTGTGTCAGAAGGTGTATTGACATATTTCCTGGCACAGGCTGGTGGACTAGTGGTCAGCGTGCTCTATGGTCTACCTGGTGCCCTCCTAAGCATGGGGTTTGAATCCCAGGACCCATTATTTTTACTTATTTTATCTTACTTTCTTGACCTCGAGATTTCACTGACCTTACCGCTGCACCCTAGCAACTGTCATCATTCTGATGACACTGACAGTTGGTGATTTCATACCTACTTTTTGACATCTTGACATGACAGACAGCTTGATTGGTGCCACTAGGCGTTGTCAGGTTC
>JABCKQ010026406.1:0-11642 GCA_018857305.1 Termitomyces sp. T159_Od127 | reverse complement strand
GGGGGTGGTATTGGGAGCGCTGGAGTCCCGGGGCCGGGGCTAAGTCCCGGGGGTCGGTAGCGGGTCGTGACACTCACTTATGCACTGGCTCTTGTTTCTGCTTACACTCACAGGACAGCATGTTTCCTCAGGCTCAAGCACATGTCCCAAAGGTGAGCTGCAGGATGTTGCAAATTCAGGTCAAAACTTGAACTTGTGAGAATGCTCTCTCTGATCTCACAACTGATGATTCACTTGGTTTTGGGTTGCATTGTGCAGTGCACCAATGAATGCAACTGCTGATGTCCCCATCTCTGCTTCTACTGCAAGCTGCAGTAGCAGCAGCATGACACTGCATAAGCATAACTTTAACTTGAGCACTTGCCCCTGATCATCAGCCTCCATGTTGGCCGGCACAATAGACAGCATGGCAATGCAGCACAGTGCACTCCCTGGTGTCATTGTATGCATATTCATGCAGCTGCCCCAGCTCCCCCCCCCCCCCCCAGACACATCATGTGGATCATATGCATAACCCATGATCATTGTTGATCAAGTTGTTTAATCATTGGATCATTGTGTCACCACTACTTACAGCCCTCTCATAGCTGCCCCCCAAAATCCTGGTCATCATGAGCAGATGTAAATCTTAGAGATTATGTTCTGCCAGCTACTATGCTAACCTCCACAGCCCTACATGCAGTGTCTGGGCCTCTACTACCCTGCCCCACCCACATGTATTACTCTGCCCCACCCACGTGCACTACTAAACCACAAGCAGGCACAATGTGCTGTGTTTTGTAGTAATTAGTATTGCTATTACATACTGTAGATATCTGTACAAATTGTAGTTCAAACTCATGTTTTTTTGTTTTTTTTTTTTTTTTTAAAAAAATCTGTGTTTAAAGTCCAAGAATAAGTCCCATGAGCACTCTAAGTTGTTGACAACACTCTCAAACACATCACAAAGTTGGACGTCACTACCTTCTGATCTTGGCAATGAAACATGATTGCCCATCCAAAGAAAAGCACAATATCCTCTGGTCTTTGAAATCAAAAGCCTGCCACCAGTTCTTGTGCTGTCATTTCACTGAGTGATGGATCTGGATATTGATTCTGTGCACCTAGTCCAGATGATGGCAGTGATGATGAATTGACATGGGAATTTAAAAAGAGATTTACTCTGGATGAAGAAACAAACTATGGAGGATCCTGGTATGGATACTGGGCTGGAAGAACTTGAAAATGACTGGATTGGGATGACAAGGATCTCAACAAGAAGTTTCTTGAAATAGCTCAACAGCTGGGAGATGATCCAATTGATGAGGATTGGTTACCCCAAGAGCTCAGGACCAAGAAGAGAAACTATAGCTGATATTATAAAGTATTTGTCATGATCACGGCATCATGACACTGGATACTGCTTAAATAGTGCCTGCAACATGTCAAGCCAGGCTTGACATTGTGGCCTTTTAGCCCAGTTGGTAGATCACTTCTATTGCAGGAGTTGTGGTCATCACAGTATTGGAGTCAGGTGAAATATAGGTACAGAGAAGTGCTAAAGAAAACATTTGCTGAGGCAAAAGAAGCTGCTGAAATGTATCTCAATGCATGTCTGGATATTGTGATGCAGCACTTTATCAACCAATCTTGGCAGTTTATGAGTGCTTACTGCAAAGAACTCACTGGAAAAGCAGCTGCATGGGCTGTTAGGTAGCAAAAGCAGCATCATCAAGTTTCCCAGCATGCTATGATGTCTATCAAAGCTGTTCTCAACTGAATAATGAGTAGGATAGATGCTATGTAAACACACTCAAGAATTTTAGCGGTCCAAAAATGTCATGGGAAAAACTACAGAAGGGTGTTTTTTGACATATTTTAGTGTGCTGAGTTCAGATCTGGCCTTAGTTTTGCCAGAAAAATCCCCGATCAAAGATATCAAGATTGTTGTTTTTAAGTGTCTGCAACTGTACCTCACATGGGACAGCACATTTTCTTCAGGCTCAAGCATTTGTCCAAAAGGTGAGCTACAAGACATTGCAGTTGTGGATCCAAACTCAAACTCATGAGTATGCCTTCTTTGATCTCATCACTAACTGGTTCACTTAGTTTTGGGTTTTGGTATTTGATCAATTCTTTACTCTTGAGTCCCTTTTTTTGATGTATATTACAGTCTTTACTCTTTGATTGTCTATATAATTTTACACCCAGCTCTCTTAAACACCTCAATCTTAAACACCTCAAAAATCTACTTTTAAGTATTTAATGACCTCAACAATGTGCTTCATGCATTACTCTTTACTCTCATCAGCTTCTTTACTCACAGACTCAAATGTTGACACCTATTTGTTCAACATTCAATCTTGACTCTTTAGTCTTTAGTCAACTATTGATATTTATTTGTTTATTGAACCTTTCTGCTGAAACAAATATCACTTTTGGTAGTACCCACAAGTGATGCAATTGTCACGACCCGCTACCGATCCCTGGGACTCAGCCCCAGCCCCGGGACTCCAACCCTCCCAAAACGACCCCCACGACCGCCCCAGGCCCGGACCGCTACCTGGCCAACTCCCTCGGCAGCCCCCAGCCATCACTGCCCATCACCGCCCATCACCGCTACTAGCCACCACCATGTGCAGCATCCCCGGCCATCACTGGCCATCACTGCCTGTCAATGCCACAGCCACCGCCACTTGCGACATCCTCCAGCCATCACTGCCGTGACCGCCACATCAGCGCCGGTCTTGGCTATCACACCATCCATAGCTGCCACATCAGTGCCGGCACCACCCATCACCCCCAGCCCACGCTGAGACCCCCATCATGCATCACAATCACGCATTACCGCTGACCCAACCTCCGCATGCCATGCCCCGCTCCTGTTCCCTCCTCACCGCCCCACCACCGCGTGTCTCTGCATTTCCAGTATGAGACCTCCACGCCGCACAACATGTCTCAACCTTACCCCGCCCTGTGTGGCCCCTGGGTCTCACCCCAAGCCCAGGCACCATGACCCGCCACTGGATTTGGGCCTGAGCCCCAGGCCCTACATACTGCGTAGTATATAAGTTGTAGAGTAGTAAGTAGTATGCTAGTCTTGATATTACCATAACCCCGTATTGTTTTGTTGTGTTCTTGTCTCTGCCTCGTTTTCTTGCATGTTCTGGTCTCATCATTTCTACTTGCTTCTTTTTCTTATTGTACTCGTCTCACATCGTCTCCCTGCCTCATCTCTACTCGCCTCATCCTCTAATCGATTCTATTTTGCTCTCCTCTCCCTTTCTACTCTAAGTTCTCTTGGTTCTTCTGTTCCCAACCCCTCCTCTCAACTTAATCTGTTCCATCTCCCTTTATCTTATCTCGACTCTTTCCCCTTTTTGGCCGCTTAGTTTCCCCGACTCTGTTTCCATCCCTGGGACTTGCTAAGTCCCCGCGCCTGTTACCTTTTGAACCCCGGGACTCGCTCACTCACCAGCGCTTGCTTGTTCCATCCTCTTGTACTCCCAGGACTCACGCCTACCCCTGGGACTCGTGCCTACCCCCGGGATTTGCGCGTACCCCCGGGACTCGCGCCTACCCCCGGCACTCGTCCTCCATCCTCCCCGGCACTCGCCCACTTGCCGGCGCTACTGGCACTCCCCTACATACCACTCCTGCCCCGCTTTGGTCTCCTATGCCTTGCACCCTACCGGTGCTCTGCGTCTGTGGACACGGTGATCACCACGTAAGGTATTCGCCCAGTGGACTGAGCCCCCATGGTCAGCGGAACCTGACAGCAATGATGTGACATAGGTCAGATTTTTCAGCAATATGATGAGTAGTCACGTTCCAAAAAAGCACCAGAGAGCTGAAACATGGCAAATAAGTTTTTTAGTGGAGACCCACATTTAGAACCCCCTCTGTTTTATTGAAAATTATGGTTTCAGCACCCAACTGTGACTTATTTGACAAATTTTATTTTGTGTGATGTGTGACATGTCCAACCATTTCAAAATGTACCAAAATGGACATATATTGAAATGCATGAAAAGCCAGCAGATCTGAGAAGTTTAGATTTCAAGACTATAAATAATTATAGATAAGGCTAATCAATAGATATTTTCAACTCTACAATGAAATTCAGACATGAGCAAAGAGCAGAGAGTAAAGACTAAAGACTAACAAATCAAGCAAAGCCAAGCTATGATGGTATTTTTTTGGTATTTAATCAGCTCTTTACTCTTTAGTCCTTAATTTTGGTGTAAATTGCAGTCTGCACTCTTTACATTTCTATAAAATCTAACCGTCAACCCTTCGATTGCTTGAGATTCCTATTTATAAGTATTTGCTCACCTCAGCTACAAATCATGTGTGTCATGCTTTACTCTTTATTCTCATCAGCCTTAACTGGAAGTTGCCTGCTTTAATGCTTTACTCTTCAGTCATTTTGCATATATTTGATCATATTTGATACTATTTGCTTACTTAGTCACTACTCTTTACTCTTTGCTCATGATGTGCATCATGCTTTACTCTTTAGTCATTTTGCATATATTTGACTATATTTGATACTATTTGCTTACTTAGTTGCTACTCTTTACTCTTTGTGTATCATGCTTTACTCTTTAGTCATTTTGCATATATTTGATCATACTTGATACTATTTGCTGACTTAGTTGAAATGGATTTGTTAGCTTTATCATATACAATCTTTGCAATACTCATATATGTCCATTTATAGTCTGAACCAATTCATTGTTTGTTAGAAATATAACAGCATGTGCTTTACTAAGCAATCATACATGTTGACTCTCATACATGTTGTCTTCATTGCTTATGGAGATGTCTACAAACCTTTCGGATGTATTTTGATCTAGGTTCCATGCTTTCCATACATGGATTCAAAATGTTGTAAACAATTCCAGTGATTTCATTGTTATAAGCAGGCTAGGAGACACCTTCAACAATATGCAGCTCTGGTCAATGACGTATTGAAAATATCTTTTTTTTTTACTCATTTCTCAGACTTTTCCTGCTATAATAGCATAGAGCTATTTTTCCTCCAGAAGAATTTATACAGTTCAATCTTGCTATCATGCAAAATGATGTCCAGCAACAATATCAACAATCTATTCAAGAATCCCATTTTGTTCATCTTCAACTTCTTCATGTGGAAGAAACAAGGACTAGAGGACGACCTCAAATAATCATTGATTCTGACTTTCTACGTTGGGCTTATACTGTTTGATCTACAGCTGGTGTCACTGATTTTCTTGGTGTCAGTCACAGTCTTGTTTGCAACCAGCTACTTTCATTAGGAATTGCAGAGCCCAGAGAAGAGCCTTTTGTGCTTAGCTATACATACAGACTGGAGGAAATTGAAGGCAGACAAAATGAAAACAATAATGATATACTGGATCCCATTCTAGATCAAGAAGCATTGGCATCTAGTGCATCTGAAACTCCTATCTTTGAAGTCCAAACACTTGTAAATGCTTCTTTTGGTTCTTATCAAGTCAGAACTTCTTATACTAGGCCAATTTCTACACTCTCTGATCAAGAGCTAGATGATCTCATTCTGCAACTCAGAGATCATTTTAAAAGAGCTGGCATTTCTATCACTGCTAGCACCAGAACCTGTTTCCATCAGAAAAAGTGACAAAGAAATGTGTCATGCCATTTCCAATGTATACATTTTTGAAGGAAAAAGGTTTGAGACAATGAAAAATGCCTTTTTTTAAGGCAAAAAGTTGCCAAAGAAATGGTATGACACACTTCTTTGTCACTTTCTCTGGTGGAAATAGGTTCTGGCACCAGCAGTGTATGCTATATGGCATGCTACAAAGACTAGGGCATCATGTTCTCCAATGGTATATACAAGAATCTTTAATCAGAATTGATCCTGTCAGAAGAGTTTTTGAAAGAATACGTATTCAGCAACATGTCTATTCTGTGCCAGTGTAAGGGTGGCCTCTGGGAGTTGCAGCTCAATCAGACAACTAGCAGAGGGAAATCTGAAGTTATATTAGGCATGATAATCAATGATACAATAGTGACTAATCACCTATCAGAGGAAAATCTGAAGAGAACAAGTCTAAGGATTTTCCACTGCTTGATGCAGCGCATCATTGGGTGGTGGAGGTGTGAGAACAGCTGTACAGGTGACCAGAGCTAACCTTAACCTTGGATAATGCTTGAACAGGGAGTGTGAGAAGTTCCAGATGTTTTCTAAAAAGGAAACAACCTCCAGAGATCTCCAGAGGTCTAGAGCAAGCCCCAGGGGTCCCAGAGAGTAGCATAGGAGGTGGCTTGGAGTGTAGTGAGGTGCCAAAAATGGAAGTCAAATGGAAGTCCCCTAACATCACCCCCCCTCTAGCATGCAGCATCTCAACGTGTGGGGTAAAAGAAGTTCTGAATTGCCTGGTCCACTGGTGAGATGGGGTAGATTCCTTGGATGGCCTGAGGTGTATCTGGGTGTCTCCAGTGGAACTCTCTAACAAGTCCCAGTGCATACACGTTCTTTTGGGGCTTCCAAGAGATGTCTTCAATCCCCCATCCTTCCCACTTCATCTTGTACTGTAGTCGCTTTCTGAATAAGTGACTGTCCAGGATCTCTTCCACCTCATACTCCTTGTTATCATTGACCACCACTGGGGGTGGAGGGGGCATCAGGTGTCATCCCAGGATAGGGTTCTCCAAGGCCGGTGTTAGCTTGACCATGTTGAATACTGGGTGAAGCTGTCACATTCCTGCTAGAAGCCAAAGTCAGTAGGCTAGTGAGTCTACCTGTTGTTCCACCATGAAGGGTCCTAGCTGATGGTGTGAAAGCTTCTTTGATAGGCAAGTGGTGGTGATGTCAGAGGCATCCAGGTAGATCCAGTCCCCAGGCTGGTACTTGGGTGCTGGGATTCTTCCATGGTCATAGTATTGGGCCATGTCATCCTTTGCCTTTGCCAGAGCAGCCTTGGCCTCCTCTTGCCCACCTTCATCTGGTCCACAAACTCATTCACAGCTTTGTTCTCCAAGGGCTAGGCCCAGAGCTCAAAGCCCATGCGTGGGTGGCATCTGGTGTCCAGGAAGAAGAGTGACACCTAAGTGGCTGCATGAACATAGTTGTTGTACTAGAACTCAGCATCTGGAAGCAGCTCATTCCAGTTGTCCTGCTGCTCATTGCAGAAGAGGCAGAGGTACTGCTCAAGCTCTTGGTTCATGTGTTCTGTCTGGCCATCAGACTGTGGATGGTAGGTGGTGGAGGTGTGGAGCTTCACATTGAGCAGTCAATAGAGTTCCTGGGTGAACTCCACTATGAACTGTGGGCCCTGGTCTGACACATAGGCATCCAAGAGGCCATGGAGCTTCCAGACATTCTTCTGGTACAGGTTTGCGGCATCCATGGCAGAGCAGGTGGTGTGAGTGGGGATGAAGTGCACTCATTTGCCACAAAGGTCCACTACTACCATGATGGCATTGTAGCTGTGAGCATCAGAGAGTTCTACAATGAAGTCTACAGAGGCTATGCTCCATCATTCTGACAGAACTAGTAGTGAATGGAGTTGTCCAGTGGGGAGGCGGTGCTGAGGCTTGTTCCAGAGGCAAAGATTGCACATGCTGGTGTAGGATTCAATGTAGCAGGACATCTGAGGCCACCAGTAGTTCTGGGACATTAGCTCCAGCGTCTTCCATCAGCCAGGATGTCCAGCAATGCGGGAGTTGTGGTGCTGCTTGACAATTCTCTAGCAGAGCTCCAGGATGTTGAGCACGTAAATGCGGTCCCAGAAGGTCAGGGAACCATCCCAGAGGGCCCATTCATCTGTGCAGACTGATTTGGCTCCCATGGTGGGTCCCGACTTCAGAGCCATGGCCGCCTGAGTAATAACATCCTTATGGTAGCCATCCCAGTTTCCACACCGGATGTTCTGGAGGATATTGACTTCTACTCCCTGGACCACCAAGCCCTCCATAGCCTGGATGGCAAACAACTCCAGCTGGAGGAGCACAATGTTGCTGTTGTCATCCCTGCCAGTGCTGTGGTCTGCTTTCTGAGACAGCGCATCATGTTTTTCCATACTCCAGCCAGGCTTGTGGTGCAACAAGAAGTCAAAGTTGGCTAGGTACAGAGACCATCAGGCCTGTTGATGGTTGAGCTTCTTGGCTAGCATCTTGAGGATGTTGTCAAGGTATACACACACTACACCTTCTGCAATGAGGTCCCAGAAGATGTTATTCATCATTGTCTGGAAAGTGGCCAGACTGCTGGTGAGTCTGACAAGTGGTTCAAACAGCTCTCAATTGGTCTGGAAGGCAACCTTCCACTCATCTCCTTCTTGAATGCTAACAGGTAGACCTTGCAGCTGGAGGGTTTGGAGTCTGGCATCAGTTCAATAGCATGGTCTCACTACTTGCATTCCAGAAGTGAGTCAAAGGAGGCCTTAGAGAACACATCCTCAAAGCTATGGAAGTACTGGGGCACCACATCTTGGAATGCCCTGAGTGGATAGTTGGTGGCAAATGTCTGAGCCAACCACTGAGAAGTGGTCTAGCTGGCCTGGATTTCCTTGATGGGTAGTGGTGGGTGCAGGGTGGTTGCATAGATTTGGTCCTTGACTTCTACTGCCTCATCTAGAAACTCCGGGTGATGGCTGCCATGGAACTCCCCTCCCAGCTCTTCTTCCAGGGCCCCACTGCTGCTTTGGTCATCCTCATAGAGGGCCTCTCTATGGAGAAACACCAGAGGCAGGGGGTTCAGAAGGTCAAGGTCTGCAAAGGAGAGATGGCCTACACAGCAAGCTCAGATGGCTGCACACTCTTGTGCTCCAGCTCGGTGCTCTTCTTTAATCTTGGTTGTGCAGGTGGAACACCTCCAGGGGCACCGGCTCATTGTTACCTTGCCCTGGAACCAGTTAACCTCTGGGTTGTGCTTCTGGAGCCAAGTGAAGCCAAAGATTATGTCTTGCTTGCCTAAGCTGGTGACTGCAAAGGCTGCACATTTGGCATAGATCTGATAGCAGAGGACTAAGTCTACAATGGAGCTGATGGCGCCAGCTTTGTTGGGAGTTACATCAATGTTGAACACCTGAATGGGCTTAGAGAGCAGCTGCATGGTTAGGCCATGGTACTTCACAAACTCCATGTCCAAAAATAGTCCCATTGCTGGGTCTGTTGCATGTTTATGGTCTCAATCTCCATGTTGAGGTGCAATGAGTTTGCTGAGGGAGTGGAGGCTACCACATATTGCCAAAGCAGCCAGCATTCTTGGCAGGAGAACTGTGCTGACAGGGCTTGACCGGTGCAGAGAAGGGTGGCTTGGGACCTGGAGGTGGTATTTGTACATCTGAGAGGGGACTTTGAGGTTCTTCTGTCTTAAAATAATTGGCATTGGGGTGTGTATTTGCATTTTCTAACAACAGACATGTGAGCCTGTTAGTACCTGGCAATGGAGGTGTACACCTCATTCATCGCTTGACTGAGAATCCTCCTCTAGGCCCTAGAGGGGAGCACATGCACCACTCTCCTTCAGGGCCAACTCTGGTGCTGGTTCATCTGGTGACGGGGCTCTGGCAGCATTCTTTGTGGCCAGCAGTTGCAGGAGGAGCTCCTCTTGCTCCATAGTAGAGAGGTAGCGCACCTCCAGGCCCAGCAGGCAGTGCTGTGCAAAGTGCCTGGGCCTTTTGCATTGCTGACACAGTAGCAGTGTGAGGTGATGTTGCCAAGCAGCGTCTATGTCCATGAGGATGCCCATGAGTAGAGGTCATGGTGCAGGAGTGGCTGGAGCAGGAGCAGGTACTGAGTGCAGAGGAGCGGGATGCTGGAGAGTTACCATTGAAGTGGAGTGGTGAGCAGGGTGTGCCTGGCATAGCTGGTGCCAAATCACCATGAGCTGCCATTAGTCCCAGGCCACCTTATACCAGGAGGCAATCTGTTTGTTGTCCAGGCAGCCCTCAGCAAGGTTGTTGATACACTCCATCAAGGCAGGGTGCAGGCCATCTCAGAATATGAGACACAGTTGCAGACCATCTGGGTAGGCCGCTTGCTCAACCAATGCCTGGAAGGAGTTGATGTACTCATCCAACATCCACTTTCCCTGCCCATACTGTTCTCTGTTGTGTAGCACTAGTGCAGCAGACTTGGCAGGATCGATTGAGAAGAACTCTGCCTAGAAATCCTTTTCAAAGGTGGCCCAGTCTATAAAGCTTTAAACACCTCCAGGATGTCAGAGCACATGCAGCATGTAAGTGGAGCCCACCCAGCCTTTGTGAAGGACAGCACCCAAGCTATCTTCAAGACATCAAAGTCAAAGGCATCTCCACTAAGGTGAATGTAGGTGAGGTAGGACTGGAGGAAGCGCTCTCCAGAGGTGCAGTTACCATCATACATGTCTAGGAGTGCCAGGTATGGTATTTGCACCCAGGGACCTGCTGGGGCTGCTAAAGCTACTAGCAGGACTGCCATGGCTGCCAGAGAGGGCTTTGCCACCAGAGGTGATGTGGTGATAGGGGGTAGGCACTCTAGTAGTGCCTGGAAGGACTGGGAGTGGAGAGTTTAGTCGTGTGGTGGGTGAGAGAAGCTTGGATCAGTTGCACCTGCATCTCTAGGTGTAGCAGGTGGGTCCAAGCCTCATTCTGAGGAGCTAGAACATCTAGAGGAGTGTTTGGATTGGCGAGCTGAGACATAGAGTTATATGGGTGTTTGTGCCTGGTGGAGAAGTGACAAATAAGGGCCTAGGGAGCCTGTCAGGCTATAAGGGGCTTCTATACCAGAGTTAGGAGACTTGTTCTGCTGTAAGGGCAACTTCCGGAAGTTGCAGCTCAATCACACAACTAGCAGAGGAAAATCCAAAGTTATATTAAGCATGATAATCAATGATACAATAGTAACTAATCATCTAGCAGAGGAAAATCTGAAGAGAAGGAGTCTAAGGATTCCCCACTGCTCAGTGCAACGCATCAGCAGGTGGCAGAGGCATGGAACAACTGTACAAGCAACCGGAGCTAACCTTAACCTTGGATAATGCTTAAACAGGGAGTGCAAGAAGTTCTGGACCTTTCCTACTAAAAAGAAAACAATCTCCGGAGATCTCCGGAGGTCTAGAGCAAGCCCCAGGGGTTCTGGGGAGTGGCGTAGGAGGTGGGCTGGGGCATAGTAAGGTGCCAAAGATGGAAGTCAAATGGAAGTCCCCTGATATCCAGAATCTATGTCTTTATGGCATCATGATGGTCAACATGGTTAGTTTTATTAACATTTTCTGTTCTTTCTCAATTTACCTGGTTGTTAGGCCTTATACACTGGGGAATCGTTATTCATGACTCCATTGATGGCTATTCTAGATTCATTGTTGCTCTGAGAGCTCATGATAATAATTTGGCACAAACTGTCTTGAATCTATTTCTAGAGGCTTGTCTGATCTATGGAGTACCTTCCAGAGTTCAAGGAGATCATGGGATAGAAAACCTCTATGTTGCTGCTTGGATGGAGAAAAATCTTGAGGTTGATAGGGGCTCCTATCTTTGGGGAAGGTGATTTCATTCCTCTTTGATTTTTTCACCAGCCTAGAAATACAACATGGTTTGAACATCAACAATTCTCATCATCTCTCCTTGCTTCACTATCTGTTTCTTGGGACTATCAACACCCAATTAGAGTTCTTTGCTCAATCTTGGAACAATCACCAAATTCAAATACAT
>JABCKQ010026405.1:0-11665 GCA_018857305.1 Termitomyces sp. T159_Od127 | reverse complement strand
AGCTTGCCACGGCACGAGGTCCCCAGGGAGTGGATCTTTAGGCCTAGGAGCAGTGTATTGACTTCAGTGGGGTATACGGGACAATTCTAGTTACATATTTGACTTGAAATTTAGTTCATTTGTTCCCAATTTGCGTGAACGCGAACTTTAATTTTAAACTTCAAATAAAACTATTATTCAGTCTACTAAAGTGTGCGTGCGTGTAACTGAGCCCGACGCAACTAAGTGAATAGATTTATACTGATCTAATCAGTTAATCTTATCCGTAAGATTAAAATAAATCAAATTCGCATCACTATGAGACGGAGACAAAACACAACAAAACAATACAGGAGTTACGGTAATATCAAGACTAGAGTACTACTTACTACTCTACAACTTACATACTGTGTGGTAGATAGGCTCCAGGGCTCAGGCCTGGGTCCCAGTGGCAGGTCACAGCGCCAGGACCTAGGGTGAGACCCAGGGATTGTGCAGGGTGGTGGAGGAGGTTGAGCCATGTCACATGGCATGGAGGTCTTGCACTGGGAGTGCAGAGACACGCAGCAGCAAGGCTAGGGTTTGATGAAGAAGAGAGTGGAAGCAGGGCATGTGGAGATTAGGTCGGCAGTGATGTGTGATTGTGATGCATGACAGGGGTCTCAGCACGGGCTGGGGGAGCATTGAGTGTTGCTGGTGCTGGCGCTGATGTGGCGGCTGCGGTTGGGGAAGTGCTGGGGATAGCTGGGGTTGGCGCTGATGTGGCGGTAGTTGGGGAAGTGCTAGAAATAGCTGGGGTTGGCTGTCACGATCCGCTACTGACTCCTGGAACTCAACTCCGGCCCCAGGACTCCAACCCTCCCAAAACAACCCCCATGACCGCCCTGGGCCCAGACCGCTACCTGGCCAACTCCCTTGGCAGCCCCTGGCCATCACCAGCCATCACCGCCCATCACCGCCACCAGCCACTGCCACCTGTGGCATCCCTGGCCATCACTGCCCATCACCGCCCATCTCCACCACAGCCACCACCACTTGTGGCATCCCTCGGCCATCACTGCCATGACCACCACATCAGCGCTGGTCTCGGCTATCACACTGCCCATAGCCGCCACATCAGTGCCAGCACCACCCATCACCCTCGGCCTGTGCTGAGACCTCCATCACGCATCACAATCACGCATCACTGCTGACCCAACCTCCGCACGCCACACCCTGCTCCCACTCCCTCCTCACCGCCCCACCACCACGTGTCTCTGCGTTTCCAGTGCAAGACCTCCGCATTGCGCAACATGTCTCAACCTCACTCCACCCCATGTGGCCCCTGGGTCTCACCCCAAGCCTCAGCACCGCAACCCGCCACTGGAACCTGGGCCTGAGCCCTGGGCCCTACGTACTGCATAGTATATAAGTCATAGAGTAGTAAGTAGTATTCTAGTCTTGATATTACCCTAGCCCCGTATTGTTTTGCTGTGTTCTCGTCTCTGTCTTGTTTTCTCATGCGTCCTGGTCTCATCATTTCTACTTGCTTCTTTTTCTTATTGTACTCATCTCGTATCGTCTCTCTACCTCGTCTCTACTTGCCTCGTCCTCCAATCTATTCTATTTGCTCTCCTCTCCCTTTCTACTCTAAGTTCTCTTGGTTCTTCTGTTCCCGGCCCCTCTTCTCAACTTAATCTGTTCCATCTCCCCTTATCTTATCTATGCACCTGGCTTTAGAATTTCCAAAGCAGTTCCTCAGACTTGTAAGCCATGGTAAAGTATTGGAGCCAGAGTCAACTCGCCTTGTAGTATCAAGCTTATTCAGAGTTGATGGTGCAAGGGGTTTTAGGGAGAATTCCTTGAAGCGGTCAATTGCAGCAGCGAGTTCAGATGGATTATCATAGGCTTGCATGAGTTGACTAGTGAGGTCACACCTTTTGTTGCCTTTTCAAAGAGGAGGGAGTGCTGGAGGAAGTGGAGATGAGTCATTGATGGCAGCAGCAGAAGCATAGATAGCAGCTATTCAGGCATCACATTTGGCAGTCCATTCAGCTGCTGATAAACCATTTGACCTGAGCTTAGGGTCTACCTTGATATGCTTTCAAGGACCAGGGAACATTAAAGAAGAGGATAGAATCAGAGATCCTTTTATAGGTGAAGCAAGTTCATTTATCTCAGTCTGGACCGGCAGATGGTTTCATAATTCAAAGGCAGAGATTGTCAATAGAGCGCTTCAAGTTCATTTATTTCAGTCTGGACTGGCAGATGGTTTCATAATTCCAAGGCAGAGATCGTCAATGGAGGGCAAAGGAGCTCTTGAGATGGAGAGTAAGTTTTCTGAATATATGCATTGGTTTTGATTCATTTTGAATATCCAAGCAAAAAAAGATCAATATTTCCTATGTCGTATACTATACACTATGTGATCTGCTACAATGCAAGTTAGCCAAACAAAGTCTTGGAAACTCAGGCCATGAGCACTTTCCAGTTCACCTCCCAAAGCACTCTTGCTTGGGGTAATCAACTATGAACTAACACTCTCACGAGAAGGTGTGACAAGTGACATTTCAATCCTTTTTTCAGATTGAACTCAATGATTGAAATTACAATGACTATGAAATATGAGAATTAAGAATGTTGTAGGGTTTTGTCTGACCTCAAGATGGAAAACAATCCTGAAACCCTTTTCTCCTCACCGCTGCCCACATGCAACCTGTGAGTTTTATTGATTCCATATGGCATAAGTTAGCTAGGCTTTGTCGGGCATTTGCTGGTAGTAAGGGTATCACATGCCAAATAGGTGAGGAAGAATTTGCACATATTAAAATTGGTAAGCACTCTTTGTAGGCCTCCTTCAATAGAGCACGTGATAAGATGTGACAAGTTGGGCAGAGTGTAGGAGTAGGAAAGATGGGAGGGGGTTTGGATAGTGAGTGCAAATGCAAGGTAAGATGATCAACCATTCTATTTAGTAATGTGGGCAAATAAGTACTGCTTGTGTGTGCTTCACATGACATATATTGGAGGTTATTGACAAGAAATGTAATGAAAGGTGGTGAAGGAAGTGTGCAGCGCTGTGTTGCCCAGTGTAACATGTTCAGTGGAATACCTCATGGATTGATTACAAAGCATTCATTCAAACAAATGCTTACTAATAAAATACATTTCACAATTACTTTTCTGCCACCCAGTGAAATACAAAATTGATCTTGAAGATGGCACTGCACCATCATTTGGCAAGAGCTACAACATGTCTGAAGTTGAACTCCACACCCTCAAAAATTATCTCAATGACATGCTTAGAAAATGCTTCATCCAGCCTTTGATCTCTACCACTGGGGCTCCAGTCATATTACCCAAAAAGAAAGACAGCTCCCTATGCCTCTGTGTCAACTACCAAGGCCTCAACAAAGTCACTAAAAAGAACTGGTATCTCTTCCCCCTTATTTGTAACCTTGTTGACTGCTTTTGACTCCTCCACCACTTTTCAATACTTCATGAACAACATCTTTCATGATATGAACAACATCTTTGTTATAATATATCTGGATGACATCCTGATCTACTTGAACTCATTGGAGGAACATCACAACTATGTTCACACATCCTTGAATGACTTCAAAAGTATTACTTACATGCTAAACCAGAAAAATGCTCCTTCCACACCATTGGAGTTGAGTACCTTGACATCATCGTCACCCCAGATGGTGTTTGCATGGACTTCACCAAGGTGGAGGCCATCCTTAACTGGCCTCCACCCTGGAATGTCAAAGAGGTGCAGTCCTTCCTTGGTTTTGCTAATTTCTACTGCTGATTCATTGATAATTACTCTAGGATCACCAAGCCCCTCAACTGGTTCATGCAAAAGGACACCCCTTGGAGCTAGGACAGCAATTGTCAGAGTGTCTTCACTCTACTCAAGGAAGCCTTCATCTCTGCCCCCATCCTCCATCACTTCAACCCTGCCCTATCCATCATACTTGAATGCAACACCTTTGACTACACCATCACTGGCATACTCTCTTAGATAAACCTTGATGCTGACAAGCTCTGGCTCATTGCCTTCTACATGTGCTTGATGATCTTTATATAGCTCAACTACAACATCTACAACAAGAAGCTCCTTGCCATTGTTGAAGCAATATTGTCATCATTGTGTTGGCAGTGACAGTTATTTGATTTTCACTTTACCTTTGCAACAAATCAACATAATAAACAGAGATTGTTGTTTCTTGTTTACTTATTCGGTTCACCACTTTGGTGATCTTTGGTTGCACTTCCTTACCTTCAAATAATAAGTTGCCCTTCACCTCTATAGCTCTTACACCTTGGGCTTCAAAGCTCAAAAACTCAGCATCATCTATACTTGTCATGACCTGCTACTGACCTCCAGCACTTAGCCCCAGCCCCGGGACTCCAACCTCCCCAAACCAACCTCCACAACCATCCAAGGCCTGGACTGCAACCTGACCAGCCACCTCAGCAGCCCCTGGCCATCACTGCCTGTCACTGCCACCAGCCACCACCACTTTTGGCACTCCTTGGCCATTACTGCTTGTGATCACCACATCAGTGCCAGCCCCAGCTATCTACAGTGCTCCCTCCAACTGTAGCTGCCACATCAGCACAGATGCTGGCAATTCCTGGCACTCCTCTCAGCCTGTGCTAAAGCCTCTCCAGCTACTACTGAGACACCCATCACATGTCACAACCATGTATCACCACTGGTCCAACTTTCACACATCATGCCCCACTCCTGCTCACCTCCTTGCCTCACCACCATTCATGCCTCCACGCTCCCAAAGCAAGATCTTCCTTTGAGTAGTTTCCTTTGCACTGCATAACATGCATTGACCACCGCCACTGCCTTGCACAATCCCTGGGCTTCATCTCAAGCCCTGTCCCTGTGACTTGTCACCAGGACCTGGACCTGAACTCCAGGGCCTATGTATCATACAGTATATGAATTGTAGAGTAGCAACTAGTACTCTAGTCTTGATATTGCCATACCCTTGTCTCTAGTTTTGTGTTTAGTCTCTGTCTTGTTAGTCTCACATGCCCTATTTTCCATTTTTTTGACTTATCTCCTTTTCATATCATACTTGTCTTGTCTCATCTCATTTTACTCATCTTTACTTGTTTTGTACTTTCAATCTAACTCTGCTTCATCTCTCTTTCTTTGCCTCAAGTCTCTAAGTCTCCTCTCTACTCTCTCGTCTCTCGCCTTTGTTTCGACTTGCTCTATTTCCCCTTTTGTCTATTTTATCATACTCTTTCTCCTTTTGGCTTGCTTAGATTCCCATGCCTCCCACCTTTGATCCTGGGACTTGCTAAGTCCTCTTGCTCATCCTAGCTATCTATTCACCCACCCTGGGACCCCCTTGCACACCAGCACTCACTTTCGCCTCTCCCCTCACACCTCTAGCATTTGCACCTACCCTGGCACTTGTCTTCCGACCCCCTTCCTCATCTCTAGCACTTGCATTCTTGCTGTCACAACCCGCTACCAACTCTCAGAACTCAGCCCCGGCCCTGGGACTCCGACCCTTTCCAAAACGACCCTCACGACCGCTCCAGGCCCAGACCGCTACTCGGCCAACCTCCTTGACAGCCTCCAGCCATCACCGCCCATCACCGCCTGTCACCGCCACCAGCCACTGCCATTTGCGGCATCCCTGGCCATAACCACCCATCACCACCCGTCACTGCCACAGCCACCGCCACTTGCGGCATCCCCCGGCCATCACCGCCATGACCACCACATCAGCGCCGGTCTCGGCTATCACACCGCCCATAGCCACCACATCAGCACCGGCACCACCCATCACCTCCGGCCCATGCTGAGACCCCCATCATGCATCACAATCACGCATCACCACTGATCTGACCTCTGCATGCTACACCCCACTCCCGCTCCCTCCTCACCGCTCCACCACCGCATGTCTCTGCATTTCCAGTATGAGACCTCCACGCTGTGCAACATGTCTCAACCTTGCCCCACCCCATGCAGCCCCTGGGTCTCACTCCAAGCCCCAGTGCCACGCTTTGCCACTGGAACCTGGGCTTGAGCCTCAGGGCCTACCTACTGCGTAGTATATAAGTCGTAGAGTAGTAAGTAGTACTCTAGTCTTGATATTACCATAGCCCCGTACTGTTTTGTTGTATTCTCATCTCTGTCTTGTTTTCTTGTGCGTCCTGGTCTCATCATTTCTACTTGCTTCATTTTCTTATTGTACTCGCCTTGTATTATCTCCTTGCCTTGTCTCTACTCGTTGTACTCTAATCCATTCTACTTGCTTCTTCTCTCCCTCTCTACTCTAAGTTCTCTTGGTTGTTCTATCTCCGACTTCTCATCTCAACTTAATCTGTTCCTTCTCCCTTTATCTTATCTCAACCCTTTCTCCTTTTGGCCTGCTTAATTTCCGCATCCCTGCTTCGATCCCCAGGACTCGCTCAGTCCCCGTGCCTGTTATCTCTTTGAACCCTGGGACTTGCTTGTGCACTGGCGCTCGCTTGTTCCACCCTCTTGTACCCTCAGGACTCACGCCTACCCCCAGCACTCGTCCTCCATCCTCCCTGGCACTTGCCCACTCACCAGCGCTACCGGCACTCCCCAACACACCGCTCCCACCCCGCTTCGGCCTCCTATGCCTCGCGCTCTACCAATGCTCTGAGTCTGTGGACATGGTGATCACCATGTAAGGTATTCGCCCAGTGGACTGAGCCCCCGTGGTCAGCGGAACCTGACAGCTGGGGCCAGCGCTGATGTGGCAATGATGGGTGGTGATGGCTGGAGGGATGCTGGGGGTGGCGGTGGCTGATGGCAGTGATGGACAGTGATGGCTGGGGGCTGCCAAGGTGGTTGGTTGGGTAGCAGTCTGGGCCTGGGATGGTTGTAGAGGTGAGTTTAAGGGGGTTGGAGTCCCAGGGCTGGGGCTAAGTCCCAGAGGTTGGTAGTGGGTCATGACATCACCCCCCCTTCAGCGTTGAGACCCTCAAGACACATGAAGTTGTGGGTGGCTGTGCTGCTTCTGGTGTCAAAGTCAAAGTCTGACAGCCATTAAGAAGTCCTGTATGCAGATAAAAGAAAAAACTTTGCCAATTTTTCAACCATTCTCTCCTTATGTCTTCTTCTTCATTCTTGTTCCCTACTCTCCCTCTCTCCAATGAGAGCAACATGGAGGTGTGGGCAGCCTATAGGGAATGCTGGGTGTCTTTCAAGCATCACTGAGATCAATGGCGGGCAGCAGTGATGTGTTGTGAGTTCTTTTTCATCCCAGGATACCTACTTACTGATGCTGCATTTCTTAGGTGCACCATTGTCAGCGGTAGGGCTGGCTCATGTGCTCCCCATGGTTGTCATACAGTGTTGGGTCCAATCTGCACTAGTGTTGCTGGTCCATCTGTTACAGCCTCCTCTAGCCTCAGAGGTGTTCCATCTAGTGCCAGCAGCTCATTGGGTGGCCCAAGCAGATGTCATGCCTGACCAGTTTGCTGTGGTGGTGGGTTATCCTCAGGGCCCACCAATGTTGGCTTGGTGTCACCATCATGAACTGGTGAGTACTTTCTACCTCTTTGTCCACCTGTCCTGATGGATTGTAGTGTTTGTTCTGTGCCTGCCATGGGATGGTTTGTGAGTTCAAGGCGCCAGTGGCCAGGGCCCATTGGCAGTGGGACTGGGTGTTGTTGGAGGCGGCGTCATGTTGCGAGAGGGTGCTGCATGAGTGGCCTATGGGTTCCTACCTCCTTGACTGGCTTTCAGTGCAGGCTGGGCCTGGGAGCACTGGTTGCTCCTCAACAGCGCATCAGCAGTCCAAGCGCTGCTTTGGGAGGGTGTGAGTCAGATGCCCTTCAACCTGCCTGTGGAGCTGGACCTCAGTCTGGCTTAGCTGGACTTACTGCTAGTGGAGCACTGGTGGCACAATGTAATTGCCTCAGGATTGTGGCTGGATGTGGCGGTTGACACAGAGGAGATGTTGCTATTGCAGGAGGACCACTTGGCATTGCTGGTGGCCCAGATGGAGATGGTGATAGTAGTCATGGGGCTGGCAATGGGGGGAAGTAGAGTGGTGGGGAGTGACAAGGAGGCTGACTAGCTGCTGAGCTCCATGCCTCCTGGACCCCTCAAATTTTTTGGACTTGTTTTGTTTTATTAATTTGTAGTATTTATACTTGTATCTTTGAACATATTTGTATCGTTGTTGCATCCAGGATTCTTTTGTAAGTTGTGAGGATTCAAAGCAGTAAGTATGCAAAGAAACACATAGGGGTCTTGGTGGGAGTTTAATCCCTAATGAACCAGAGGTGGGAGTTACGCCCACTAACGCCATCTGTGAGGGCTAGTCCTGGAGGTTCTGGGGCTTGTTAGGGTACTGCTGGTAGAAGTCCCAGAGCTTGGATCAGGAAAAACTCTGCCCAGAAATCCTTCTCAAAGGTGGCCCAGTCTATAAAGCTTTCAACACCTCTGAGACGCTGGAGCATCTGGAGGAGTGTCTGGATTGGCAAGCTGAGACATAGAGTTATATGGGTGTTTAAGCCTGGTGGGAAAGCAAGTCCTGGCAGGCTATGAGGGGCTTCCAGACCAGAGTTAGGAGACTTGTTCTGCTGTCAGAGTGACCTCTAAGAGTTGTGGCTCAATCACACAACTAGCAGAGGGAAATCTGAAGTTATATTAAGCATGATAATTAATGATACAATGGTAATTAATCACCTAGCAGAGGAAAATCCAAAGAGAACAAGTCTAAGGATTCCCTGCTGCTCAGTGCGGCGCATCAGTGGCCGGTGGAAGTGTGAGAAAAACTGTACTTTGGCATGAAGGGTTTCACATTTTCTTGGAAAAAATTGCTAGAATATCTCAAAGCGGTGAATAGAAATTAAGCAAGGCTGACAGTATCTTGAGGTGGCTCTGGCCCATTATTCTTGTGCTGTCTGCTGATCTATGAAGAAATGTATGTTCTTTCAATAATAATACCTTGATTGAAAATTTGGGGCCTCATATTTTCTTTAGGTCTGTTATGTCTCTGTAAGGATGATCTCCAGGAGTTGTGGCTCAATCACACAACTAGCAGAGGGGAATACATGGAGAACAAGTCTAAGGATCTCCACTGCTTGGTGTGGCACATTAGTGGGCAGTGGAGGCATGAGAACAACTGTACAGGTAACTAGAGCTAACCTTAAACTTGGATAATGCTTGAACAGGGCATGTGGGGAGTACTGGGGGTTTCCTAAAAAGGAAATGACCTCTAGTAATCTCCAGGGGTCTAGAACATGCTCTGGGGGTCCTAGGGGTCTAGAGCAAGCCCTGGAGGTCCCAGGGAGTGGCATAAGAGGTGGGCTGAGGCGTAGTGAAGTGCTGAAAATGAAAGTCAATGAAAGTCACATGGAGGTCCCCTGACAGTCTCTCATCTGTGGTCTTAAAGGAAAATATCCATGTCCAATTTGTTTTGTACCACAAGAACAAATGTGGAATTTATCTTTGAAGTTTCCTTTATGAACCCAATCAAGCTCAGAAAATTTTTATATAAAGTCTATCACTTTACAAATTGCTGCAGCTGTTGAAGAAGCCTTTAAAGAACCAAGTCTCCATCCTATTAAAGTATGCTATTTCTTTATTTTATCATTGATGCATCAATCATCAATTATTTGTCTTACAGAATGCAATGTGGTCTATCAAATATAGAGACCTCCATTGTGCTTTGTCTAATGATGTTCTACACTTTGATGATAATGGATTATGGGAGGATCATTTCTTCAAAGTTTTCAAATGTCTTATTATTCATTGGTCAAATATTGCTTATATTGATTCTTGGTATTATTTTTTGATCAAAGGCAACTGAATACTAATATTTAGCCTCTAGTTTCTATCATATGCCACAATGGCAGGGGCTCAATCATTTTGACTCAGTCATGAATATTACATTCAATGATGCAACCAAAAATTATGATATCTCCAGGGTGCAGTTTTTGGTTTAGTTTCAAGTACTTGTACTTGAATATCCTTTATCTTGACAGATATTCTTGTTTGCTGCACAAAGTGTATTATCTGCTGATCCAAAACCTGATGGATATCTCCTTCTTTGCTGTCTTCACTCATATTTAAACATTCAAATGTATGCAGGTTTAAATCTTCACACTGATTGTGCAATATCAGCAGAAAAGAAGGAGTTGAAAGAAGTTTTCACACCTCTGATAACAGTGAGTCCTTTGATACTCAGATTGTTAATGTGCTAACATATTTCCAGATAAGCTATGACTTGTGCCTTTAGCACAGGCCTTGTATCTCATTGGGGGCTTCATCCCCGAACCCCCCACCACTCAGCCTCCACCACTGAGTAACTAAGGCTCTGCCATAACCTCACTTTGTTCAGTTATAGCTCCAAATCCCACTGAGTGATCTAAGGCTCCGCCATAACCTCACTTTATTTGGTTACAGCTCCAAATCTCATTGAATGACTAAAGGCACTGCCATAACCTCACTTTGTTTGGTTATTGGCTCCAAATCCCATTGAGTAACAATGTGTATTTATATATTTCTAATAAGTATGTAATATAATCAAACTTCTATAAACTACAATTGTAAACCTTTTAAAATCTCTTGATAGACAATATTGGTAGTTGTCCTATTTGTATTGTCTGGTAACAAAATCACTTCAATCCTACTTTCTGATGTGCATCTAGAAAGAGCTACATAAAGTTGTCCATGTGAGAACACAGGCAATCTAAGGTCTAATCCATAACTTGTTGCCCTTCAGTTGAGATAGACTCTTGGCTTCCTCTGTCATGGCAGTGGTGTTGGTTACTTTCTAGTTACTCAAAATTTCTTTCTTGTCATTTTCCCTTACTCATTCTTTCTTTGATCACTTCTGTATAATTTTCTAAATCTTTTGTATAGAAAGTCCCTCAGGTCTTTTACAGAGACTGAGGGTATGTATTTACTTCTAGTCTAGTGACAATCAACTTACTTGCAACCCTGTAGACATAACCTTACTTTACTTACTACGGTTTGAACACAGTTCTTTTCCAGAGACTGAGGATGTATAACTTACTTGCTACAGTTTATAGTCACAGCAAAAGCTGGTCAAACCTGCTTTCTGTGCAATGGAATAGGCAAATCCTTTTTGAAAGCATCAATAACACATCCAGTCCTTTTGGCTCTAAAACTTCACCAACCACCCCACCTTCCAAAACATGCACTGATTTGTCTGCCATACTCAGGCCATCACCACCATCTCCAGCAACTCCCACAGCCATCACAGCCATCACTGCCACATCACTGCCCATCCTGGCAATCCTCAGTGCTACCTTACCAATGCTTTCTCTGACCATTATCAGCTCCCATCACACATCACAGCCCATGCATCATCTATCATTCCACCACATCATTCTTTCATATTACATTTCATCCATCATTTCATCACATGATGCATCACCTGTGCATCCTGTTGCTCTGCTGCTCCTCTTCCCTCCACTCAAACCTTCAAAGCAATGTTACCACTCCTTTGAGATTATCCTTTGTACTGTATAATTAGAACCAACACCTGCCAGCTTTGCACAATTCCTGAACTGCACTTAGAGCCCCAGTGCTGTATCCTGACACTGGGGCTGAGACTTGCAGCCTCAGAGCTTACCTTACCAATCATATATAAGCTATAAGATAGAACTTGGTATGGTAGTCTTGATATTACCTATATTGCCTGCTTTACAT
>JABCKQ010026404.1:0-11697 GCA_018857305.1 Termitomyces sp. T159_Od127 | reverse complement strand
TTGAATCCTTGGCTTTTGCTTTTGCTGTGTCATCTTTAGGCTTAGGTTCTGGTCCTGTAAACTCTTTATCAATCCACTTTAAAATGAAATCAAAAACACTCCATACATTTGCACTTCTTTCCAACAGCTTTGGCAATTTCACCTGCTGCCTCCTGGAGTTTTTTGACAAGACTGTTGTTGCTCATCCAATCTTGTGAGTTCCCTCTCGTAACCTGAAACTGTCTCTAGAGTGTTCACAACCGCGACAAAATCCACCAAATTCCCATCGTGATCCAGCCATGTCTCATCATCAGGAGAGATGGGCTTCCGTGCAGCCAATTGAGCCTGAAGATGCTCCTTCTTAGCCTTGACCTCGGTTTGTAAGATTTTTAAGCCTTTTTTGAGTGCTTCGACTGGTTTCAGACCCATAGTGAGCAAGGGAAAAACACTTTTGGATGACAAAAAAGCAGATTAATTTATTTCAAAAAGCAGATTAATTTATTTTGAACGCCATTTTTTAATCTACTGTTCAATTATGTTACATTATGTAGGGTTGTCCACGGAGATATCACATCAAAACTATGGGTTATCACCCTGGAGGGGCTATGGGTTATGGGGTATGAGGGAGTTATGGGTTATGGTATTGATTTCTCTGCAAATCAACCCCGTAGATCAAAAATCCTATGGGGTATGAGAGAGTATGGGCTATAGTCGGTATGGCTTAAGAGGGAGGCAACTGTACCTATAGAGCATCACCTTCAACCACTACATGGTGCTGCTTTGGTTTGACTGCAACAACATTCTGGTACTCTCTAATTGGCAGGCTGTTGTCCATGAGTTCTCCAGTAAGTTTGGCATGTTTGACACTATAGAAGAGGCTAAGGAGAATCTCTTCAATCTCTGAATGTGCTCCAAGGAATGTTTCACCACCTCCTTCATTGTCTGTTCTAAGAACAAAGTCTATGAGACAGACTGGAATTACAACACCCTCTGATTCACTCTTACTTGCACCTTCCTCCAATACATCAAGGATGTCCTCTGCCCTGCACCAAAACAACCCACTTAAACAATTGCAAGGTGGTTATCACTCATATTAACCAACTGGAAGGATTGAAAGGAGTATACAACACTTCAGACCACTTGGAACTCCTTTAGAAACACCAACTGGCAGTCTGGAGCAACCACCAGCAACTGCATCATCTCCCAACCCTGCTCTGCAACCTCCTCCCTAGAGAAGGACCTGCCAATGCTAACCATACTCCAGGCCTCTGCTCTCTGAGACAGCTTAATACCACCAATGTCAACAAAGGCCTGAAGCTCTCCACCAATGATGGCAATTACCTCAAGACCACACTAATGTCCAGGACCTTCTGAACAATGAAGAAGCCTTGCATGCCAACTTATTCAGAAAGTCACATAAGCCTCGGATTAAGGTACCTGAAGAAACACAAGAGCAGCAATGCAGAAAAGGTTCTTGCATTTTGTGCAGTAAGCAGAGCCACTTCATCAGTGACTGCCCCTTAGACCATTGATGGCAAAGATTATGACTACCAGTCCACAGAAAACAATTCAGTGGTTAAAATATTGAATATTAAAGACATCAAATTTGCAAAACCCTTTAGAACACCTTCTTCACTCAGTACGACCTCTAAAATACCCCTGCCAATGACTCAGCAACTGACCACCTCTTCATGCTGTCCATTGACAACTAACTCCTGCTCTAGGATGAACAAATCTATGCAAACAATTTGACTTGACATCCTTCAACGACACTATGATCATAAGCTCCACTGCCACTCCAGAATTCCTAAGACTCTCCAGCTCATCTGCTGGACTTCTAACCAGGTATGAAGAAAGACATCAGTATGTCTGGGCTTGCAAGTCATGCATCTGGGCTAAGGTTCCCTGCCACTGCCCTTATGGTCTGTTTCATATTTTGTTTCTCTCAATCTAACTTCTTTTCTTAACTTGTCTTGTTTGCCTTGACTTTTTCTCTCTAAGTTTCTCTCAGCTTCCACTCTGCACTCTTGATTTGGCTCAAACTTCAACTCTCAATTCTTTATTTCCCTTCTCAGTTTCACTCTCCACCTTGTTTCAAATTAGTCACACTCTATGCTCTTTACTTACAACCCTTGGACTTGCTCTCACCCCTTTGCCTGTTCTTGTACCTCACCAACCCCCTTGATCACCAACCCTAGAACTTACTCACCACTGCTCATAGTTCCAGTGCTCACTCCTTGCCTGCTCTTAACCCTCAGAGGTGACTGGTGCTCCTTACACTTAGTTTCATTGCCTCTCTAGCCCTGATGCTTGTTTCCCATGCTCAGAGCATGTCTTAGGTTCTTGTTGTACATGTAGTACACTGCATCCATTTAGTGGGAACTTATCCAGTGACCTGAGCCTCTGTGGTCAGCACAACCTGACAGCCTGGATGGCAGAGGAGTCAGCAGCACAACACTGCAATTGGTTGATGAACAAGGCAGCATTGTTCCTAGAGCAAGAGTTGATGGTCCAGAGATAGGGTGAAGGGGCAATTGGTTGGTGGCTCATTGGCGAAAGTGCTTCAAGAATTGTGCTGAGTGAAGTAGGTGTTTTGCAAGCATTTTGCAAATTTGGTGCAGGATTCCTTTTTTATTCATAATCAGCATGGCATGAAAATGTTCAGGTGGGATTACTGCATGATGGTTAAACATGTTGCACTCTGCTTTTAACAACTTCTTGTGGTACACAGCTCTTTGAGTAAGGGTGTCAGGTTTTGTGCCAAGTTGGCCAGGGTGGTAGTTAATGGTCAAGTTGTACTTGGAGAGAATTTCTGATCAGCAGGCTTGGTGGCAACTGAGTTGCTTGGTGGTAAAGTGAAGTACTGGAGGTCATTGTTGTTGCAGTAGACTTGTATGTGGTGGAGAGCCCCTTTGAACTAGGCCCACCATTGTTTGAAGGCTTCAACAATGGTGAGGAGTTCTTTACCATAGATATTGTAGTTGAGCTCCACAGATATCATTGAGTCAGTGTAGAAGGCAACAAAGCAGAGTTTGTCACTGCTAGGGTCCATCCAAAAGAATATAATAGTGATGGCATAGTTGAAGGTGTCACTTTTGAGTACAATGGGTAAGGCAAAGCCAAAGTGGCAGAGGATGAAGGCAGAGGTGAAGGCTTCTTTGAGTAGGGTGAATATACTCTGGCATTTGCTGCCAGCTCCAAGAAGTGTCTTTTCTTGTGAGCTAATTGAGAGGTTTTGTAATCTTGGAGTAGTTGTCAATGAATTAGCAATAGAAGTCAGCATTTTTTAATTCACACCCTGGAGCTATGCAAACATTGTTGTGGCTGGAGCAGAGATCTAATTTAATGTACACCTTAGTTTTGCAAAGAAAATCAACAAGGTCACTAATGAGGAGAAGAGGATACTGATCTTTTTGGTGACTTTGTTGAGTCTTTAGTAGTCAATCCAGAGATGTAGAAAACTGTCCTTCTTCTTGGCAAATAAGACTGGATCACCAGCAGTGGAGATTGAGTGTTGTATAAAGCCTTCACCAAGCATGTTATTGAGGTAGCCTGTGAGAGCATGGAGTTTGACTTCAAACATGCTGTAGGTCTTGCCAAATTGGGGTGTGGTGCCTTGCTCAAGGTTGATTTTGTGGTCCTAGGGCCAATGCAGCAGAAGTTTTTTAGCACTTCCTTTAGAGGACATGTCATAACATGTCAGCAAGTTCATGATATTTCAAAAGAACTACTTTACATTTTCCTCCTCTTCTGGGTAGTCCTTGAGCTTGGTGTAGGAGCAGGTAGCTCCAGTGTTGCTTTTGTTAAGGGCAGGATTGTTAATGGGTTAAAGGCAGTGGTGAGGTTGAAAAGTGCCAGGGGCAGAGAATGTCATCATAAAGTTTTTTCAATCAATGTCAGAGTCAACATCACATAACCAGAGTAGACCTGGTGCAATTGTTGATTCAGAAAAGTTGACTGAGAACTGTAGATCATTGTTGAGCATGATAGAATTGGAATGGGACCTGGTGATGGGCCTAGAGGTGGTGGGGTTATTATTAGACAGTTGCAGTGCCAGAGGCCTGTTGGGAACATGGTAGGGGAGGTCTAGGTGGTCATTGATGAGCATATTGGTAGCCCTGCTATCAATAAGGACAGAGATGACTTTGGGTGAGTTGCTGAGTTGAGCATTGATGACAAATGACTGGGCAGACTTCAAGCAGAGCTGTGGGGAGGTTTGTGATGGAGTGCCTATTTGAGGTAGGCCCACCATTGTTTGAAGGTTTCAACAATAGCTAAGAGTTCTTTCTTGTAGATGTTGTAGTTGAGATCCATGGCAATCATTGAATGGGTGTAGAAGGTGACAGGGCAAAGTATGTCAAGGGTCCATCTGAGAGAGAGTATACCAGCAATAGCATAGTTAGATACATCACATTCAAATACAATGAGAAGGGCAGAGTTGAAGTGGAGGAGGATGGAGGCAGAAGTGAAGGCTTCTTTGAATAGATTGAATATGCTGTGGCATTTTCTGTCTCAACTCTGAGAGGTGTCCTTTCATGTGAGCCTGTTGAGGTGTTTTATGATCCTGGAGCAGTTGTCAATGAACTGGAAGTAGCAGTAAGCGAAGCCAAGGAATGACTGTACCTCTTTGACATTCTGGGGTGGAGGCCAGTTGAGGATGGCTTCAACCTTGACAGAGTCCATGCAAATGCCATCTAGGGTGACAATAACACCAACATACTTGACTTTACTTTGGAGCCATTTGAGGATGTGGCAGACATAGTAGCCATGTTCATCCAGAGAGAAGTAGGTCATAATGTTGTCCAGGTACACAATAACAAAAATGTTGTTCATGAAGTACTGGAAAATGGTGGGGGAGTTGATCATACTAAGGGCTTGTAGCTGAAGCAGAGATCTATTTTGGTATACACTTTGGCACTGTAGAAGCAATCAACAAGGTCACTAATGGGAGAAAGGGGGTACTGGGTCTTTTTGATGACTTTGTTGAGTTTTCAGTAGTTGACACAGAGGTGAAGAGAAGCATTGTTCTCTTGGGCAAATAGGATCAGTAGCAGAGATCAAGGATTGTATAAAGCCTTTACCAAGCATGTCATCAAGTTTATCTTTGAGAGTGCAGAGTTCAACTCCAGACATGTTGTGGATTGATTTGGCTAAAAGGGGGTAGGATGTCTTCTTTGAGGTCAATTTTGTCGTCATAAAACTGGGGCAGGGGAGGTTTTCACTTTCTTCAAAGAACACATTTATGAATTTATGATACTCTAGAGATACTACATTGCATAAGATCTGTTCCTCTGTCTTTGGCTCTAGTAGGATGGTATTGGCACACAGGTGTTCTCCTAGCAGTGCCAGAGTGATATGTAGTTGTTAGGCTGGGGTGCTGTTTTCTTTGACTCAGTGAGGGTGCCAGTAGCTCCAGTATTGCTTTCATCAGGGGCAGGGCCATTGATAGAATGGATGTGGAGGTGGATGGTAGCGGGAAGATATGCATCAGAGTCAGAGAATGCCATTGTGGTACCCTGCTACTTGGTACAAGGTGGTCTGAGATTAGTAGCAGCTCATGGAAATCAAGTGTAAGCTGTGCTGGGCTCAGATAGCCCATTGGCAGGCACTTATGATACTCTGGCCATTCTTCTCACTGCTTCTGGCACAAGGTTCCACACCCTTGACACACTTGGTGATGCACCCCTTGCACCCAGATGTCCTAATGCATGTAGATGCCTCTCAGCAGCGTAAACTGCTACTCCTCCTGTGCTAGCATTGCAGAAATATGAGGCACTTTGCTTGGCACTGTCCACTGAGTATGGAGATGCACTACCTCTCAGCTGCAGAGCAGGAAGAGCTTCTCTTAAAGCTACTGACTCCCAAGGATGCTGTTGCAAATCTTTCACCTGATGCACCAACTCCAGAGAAGGACTCTGGAGATGCCTCAGCTCATTGCCTGGTGCTAACCAATTCACATGTCACTAATCTCCCTATTGACCATTCTAAGACTGACCCTGTAAGCACCCCTCTAGATGTATGAAATTCCCCTTTGGCCTCAACAATTTGCTTATGTGGCCTTTAAATGTGGGAGAAATGGCTACCACACCAATATGTTGTGGTGTCTGCCCCATTCACTGATTTACTACACCTGAACATGGAGATAAAGATGCTCAACACCTAGCAAACTTGCTGTGTTGCCACCCTCCTGGACAGTAGTGCCACAGGGCCTTTCTTAGATGCACAATTCTTGAAGTGGGAGAGCCTGACCACACAACCCCTCACCGAGCCTATTCCAGTGTTCAACATTGACAAAACACCAAACAAGACTGGCACCATCAACTCTGTAGTTCACCTGGTGCTCTACTACTAATCCCATGCAGAGTGGGCCACCTTCACTGTTATTAGTCTACGCAAGCAAGACATGATCCTTGGCTTTACCTGGCTCCAGGAGCATAACTCTGAGGTAGACTGCACTTGGAGCAAAGTGAACATGAGCCAGTGCCCCCAGAAATGCTTGGCATGTGTAGCAGAAGTCCAAGAGAAGTGCCACTTGGAAGTATGAGAGCATGCTGCTATCAGAGCCTGCCACATAGGTCACATATTCTATACTGCCTTCAACCTACTTGATCTGCCTCCTTTAGCATTCTTTCATAGAGAGGCCCTCTACAAAGATGACTGATATGGCAGTATCTTGCTCAAGGAAAAGGTTCAGGATCATTTTCGGTGTGTTTTAGACTTGGGGTTCCCAGACAAGGTCATGGAGGTTGAAGACCAGATTTATGCCATTGGAATGCATGCTCTGTCTTCCTTGGCAGAGATCTGGGTCAGTCAAACCACCTCCTAGAGGCTGGCCCAAGCCTTTGCTGCAAATTCTCAGCTCTGAGCCTTTCACAATGCAGTGCTGAAGTACCTTCATAACTTTGAAGATGTGTTCTCCAAAGCATTCTTTGACTCACTCCTGAAGTGCAAGCAATGAGATGATGCTATCCAGCTACTGCCTGATGCTATGCCTTTTAGCTGCATGGTCTATCTCCTTGCACCCAAGGAACAGGACAACTAGCTGCATCTGCCCATCTAAATTTCCTATAGCTTCCTTAGTATTCTAAGGAAAAGATGGCTCCCTGCACCTAGTGCATAACTACTATGTCCTCAATGCCATGATCACAAAGAACCACTACTTCTTCCTGCTCAACTCAGAGCTCATCAATATTCTCCAGGGAGCACATTACTTTACTAAGTTGGATGTCCAGTGAGGCTACCACAACATGTGCATTGAGGTCATCTTCTACAGAGCAGTGGAGATAGACCTAGTGACGGTAGCTGGTGTTGTGCATTAGCCCCAAAAAGATCTCCATTTGCTCTACTTCAACTTCCATTTTGCTCTGCACCTCCTTCATTTTGCTCAGCCCATTTTCCCTATTTCCTGGGACTTCAAGGCTTGCTCTAGACCTTCTACCTGGTGCTCATTGTTTCACATGTTTATCTATAGAGAATGCCAATACATGTCCTCCTATTGACCACTCTAAGACCAAACCTGTAACCACCTCTCCAGATGTACAAAATTCCTCCAGCTCTGGTGCTCTGCTTACATGGCCCTCTTGCTTGGAAGAGGGAACTGCCATGCTAATACATTGTGGTATTTGCTTTGTCTGTTAACTTGCTGCACCTGGATGTGGCAATCAAGGCAACAGACATGCAACAGATCTGACATGTTGTTTCCCTCCTGGATAGTGGCACTATGGCACTCTTCCTAGATACAGAGTTTGTGAAGCAGCAGGGCCTGACCACACAATCACTCACAAGCTCATTCTGTAAGGGTGACCTCTGGAGGCTGTGGCTCAGTCATATAGCTGGTAGATCCATGACTTCAAGGATGTGTTCTCTAAAGCATCCTTCAATTTGCTCCTGAAACACAAGCAGTGGGACCACACCATTGAACTATTGCCCAACTTGACACCCTTTAGCTGCAAGGTCTACAGTGCTCAAGGAGCAGGATGAGTTGAATGTGTTTCTCTAGGAGAACATCAACTCTAGCAATATCCACCCTTTTAAGGCACCCATGGTGTCATGACAGCACGTGATCTTCACTCCACATATTGTAGTCAGTAGTAGACATAGCCCTTAGTCTTATTCATCTCATTTTCTAGGTATGTCAGAAGCATGCCATTTAGTACACTGACTACAATACATGTTGTTTCCTTGGGCTATTTGTTGTGCTGCATACAGCCTTACACTCAAACAAGACTACCTTAAAATTTTTTTTTCAAGCTGAAGCATGTCAATGTTGTTAGGTTCCACTGACTACAGTGGCTCAGATCACTGTGCAAACATGATGTCCACGTGCTCAGTGAGAACTGTCAAAGAGTGCAGGGCATGTGAGACTAGGGGCAGGACTGGAAATGTGAGCAATAGCAAGCAGAGAATGCTAGGCATGCCAGAGCAAAGGGTGTAAGTGCCAGGGTGTGAGAGAGGGGTGGAAGACAAGCACCAGGGCCAAGAGCAAGTTCCAGGACCAGAGATCTGGAGACTGGAGCAAGTATCAGGGACTTAGTAAGTCCCAGGATCAGAGATAAAACATGCAGATCTAGCTTGAGCTGAAAAAGGAAAGAGTCAAGGTGAGAGATAGATGAGGAATAGAAAGAGACAAAAACCAGAGGATAAGAAGAAGAAGAGGAACTTAGAGACTTGAGGTGGAGAGAGAGAAAAGCAAGAATAGACTTGGGCAGAGATACAAGATGAGTAGAGACAAGAATAGCAAGGCAATATGAGATAAGCAAAAGACAATACAAAATCAAATAAAACAGAGGTGGTAGGTAGGCCCTAGGGCACAAGTCTGGGCTCTGGCATTGAGTTGCAGCACTGGGGCTCCTAATGAAGCCCAGGGATCATGCAAGGCTACAGCAAATGTTGGTGCATGTCATGTGGCATAAAGTCATGTGGCATAAAAGACATTGCTTTGAGAGCATGAGTGAGTGAGAGGTATGGAATGGTGAGGAGGCAAGGAGTTGAGTGGCATGGTGCATGAAAGTCAGACTAAGGGTGATGCATAGTTGTGATGCATGGTGGACACTTAGTAGGGGCCAGAGAATGTCTTGGCATGGGCTAGAGGAAGCATCAGAGACTGCTAGAGCCAGTGCTGATGTGGCATCTGCAAGCAGCAATGGCTAAGGGGATGCCAAGAGTGGTAGTGGCTGGTGGTGGCAGTGAGTAGTAATGGCCAAGGGCTACTGGGAGTGGTGGTGGTGGTTGCTGAGGAGGTTGATTGTGTAGAAGTCCAGGTTTAGAATAGGATGTCATACAGCCGGTTTGGGGAGGTGAGAGTCCCAAAACCAGGGCTGTGTACCAGAGGTAGTCAGTGGATTGTGACAAATGTCAGCGGATGCACAGGAGACCCTGGAGTGTTTGAATTAGAGAAACATGTTGTGAACACAGTGTTTCAGGTGATCAAGGTTGAGCTGGCAGCCCAGTTCACATCAGGTCTTGACAACCTGTGGGAACAGATAGATGACTTCAAGCTGAGCTTGGACAGCCTTTTGAATAGCATGGATGTGGTGTATGACTGCCTCACACAACTGGAACATGCAGCACAGGAGCTGCAGAAGTTGTGCCAAGGGCCTGGAATAAATCCACCAGAGATCTATGATAGAAAGTCAAAGCCACTCACAGATCAGTTTGCACACCAAGTCAAGGCAGTGGTTGGATTTGAAGTGGTCCAAAATAAGCACCAGAAGATTCTGTGGGCACAGTTGTACTTGATGAGTTCAGTCCAGGACTGATCATATGTTATCACAATTGGAGAGCCAACCCTGACTCAAACCCTTGCTGCTTCAAGTGGGAGGCTTGGTTGGCTGACTTCAGAGCTGTGTTGTGCACATGCAACCCAGTGCAAGATGCACTGATGTGCACTGAGTGGCTTCAACAAGGTTCAAAGACCATTATGGATTACTGCACAATATTTTCCAAGCTCTAGGATGAACTGAGGTGAGTGGATGCAGACAGCAAGTACATCAATGATTGTTTCTAGAAGGGCTTGAATCTGGTGGTGATGGAGGCACTAGTTAACACAGATTATAGGATGGTAGAGGAGGCAAGGGATATTCCACTGTGCTGGGAGAGCAAATTGCCTGACATTGCAGCAAAGAGGAGGGGGGGCTGGCATACCAACACAAAACTAGCATCCACCTTAGCAGCCACCCCCACTGTCACCATTGCAGTGCAGTCAGCAGCACCATGTGCACCTGCAAATTCAAATGTAATGGACGTTGACTGGGCAAAGAGCATACTAGCATGGAAGTGTTTCAAGTGTGGAAAGGCAGACCACTTTGTTGTAGAGTGCTCAGCATGAATGGAGTCAATAAGAGCATCAATTGAGGAAGTAGTGGAAGGAAAGAAGGAGGCAGAGCCCAAGCCAAGTTTTGTGTAGGGCTGCCCCATGTCACTGCACTGAGTGCAACCAATTAGTTTCATGTACTTATGCTAGATAATGTCACGACCCGTACCGACCCCCGGAACTCAGCCCCGGCCCTGGGACCCCAACCCTCTCAAAACCACCCCTACAACCGCCCCAGGCCCGGACCGCTACCCGGCCAACTCCCTCGGCAGCTCCCGGCCATCACTGCCCATCACTGCCCATCACTGCCCATCACTGCCAGAGCCACCGCCACTTGCGGCATCCCCCGGCCATCACCGCTGTGACCGCCACATCAGCGCCAGTCTCGGCTATCACACTGCCCATAGCCGCCACATCAGCGCTGGCACCACCTGTCACCCCCGACCCGCGCCGAGACCCCCATCATGCATCACGATCATGCATCACTGCTGCTGACCTCTGCACGCCACGCCCTGCTCCTGCTCCCTCCTCACCACACCACCACCACATGTCTCTGCATTTCCAGTGCGAGACCTCTGCGTTGCGCAACATGTCTTAACCTCACCCCGCCCTGCGTGGCCCCTGGGTCTCACCCCAAGCCCCGGCACCGCGACCAGCCACTGGAACCCGGGCCTGAGCCCCGGGCCCTACATACTGTGTAGTATATAAGTCGTAGAGTAGTAAGTAGTACTCTAGTCTTGATATTACCATAGCCTCGTACTGTTTGCCATGTTCTCATCTCTGTTTCGTTTTCTCACGTGCCCTGGTCTCTTTATTTCTACTTGCTTCTTTTCTCATCATACTCGTCTCGTTTTGTCTCTCTATCTCATCTCTACTCGCCTCATATCCTCTCAATCTATTCTAATTGTTCTCCTTTCCCTTTCTATTCTAAGTTCTCTTGGTTCTCCGTTCCCGGCTCCTCTCTTCAACTTAATCATTTCCATCTCCCATTATCTTATCTTGACTCTTTCTGTAAGGGCGACCTCCAGGAGTTGCGGCTCAATCACACAACTAGCAGAGGGAAATCCAAAGTTGTATTAGACAGGGTAATCAATGATACAATGGTACTAATCACCTAGCAGAGGGAAATCCAAAGAGAACAAGTCTAAGGATTCCCCACTGCTTGGTGCGGCGCATCAGCGGGTGGCGGAGGCGTGGGAACAACTGTACAGGTGACCGGAGCTAACCTTAACCTTGGATAATGTTTGAACAGGAGGGACGCAAAGTTCTGGGAATTTTCTAAAAAGGAAATGACCTCCGGAGATCTCCGGAGGTCTAGGGCAAGTCCCGGGGGTCTAGGGCAAGTCCCGGGGGTCCCGGGGGTGGCGTAGGATGTGCCCAAGAATGGAAATTGAATGGAAGTCCCC
>JABCKQ010026403.1:0-11718 GCA_018857305.1 Termitomyces sp. T159_Od127 | reverse complement strand
ATTCTTATCTTTGTTCCTGGCAACTGTACTGGGATCTTTCAGCCTGCTGATGTCGGCCTTCAGCGTATTGTCAAGCACATGCTGAAACAGCAGACAGTTGAATACATGCTTTCTTCCCACAAGGAACAACTTCAACATGGCATCACTCCTGAGTCTGTGAAAATCACAAACTCTATCGGACCCTTACGTGATGCTACTGTTGCTGGCCTAGTTCATGTCTATGATTTCATGCAGACCCTGCGTGGCCGAGAGCTTGTTAAGAAGGTGTGTATCATTTCAATCTACTGATATACATGGACACTCTTATCTGATCCTCTCTTAGGCATGGCAGAAAAGCATGACAAAAGACTGGTGCCTCTCTGAAGAATGTTTGACCAGCCGGAGGGCCCAGACAGCCTTGAATGACTTTCTCCATAAAGATCCAGCCCTTCGTGATGAGATCGAAGCACATCTTGGCCACATGGATGGGATTGATGGAGGAACATCATTTATTGAGGATGATGATGCAGACCTTTCCATTGATGCTATAGCTGCCAATACTCATGCTTTGACAAGGGGAGGTGCTCGAGTTGAGGCGAGTGATGATATTGAAGATGTATGGGCCTTTGATGATGCTGGAGAGATGTGGGCTGATGCTGGGACACTTCCGGTCAATGATCATGAGTAGCATAAATTTTGAACTTGTAGCACACTCAGAAACCAGAAAACAAATTTTTAAGCAAATTTTCGAAAATTTTGAGATTTTTTATATGTCACGATTTCTCGCAGGCAACCCAACCTCCGTTTGCCGTGACATAGATAGATCTGGCAACAAAACCAAGGAACCGTGACCGTGACGGTTGCCACCATCCATGCCGGTACAGTACATGAAGATCAGATGCTAGAATCTGTAACATTGCTAGAGAAAACTAGAAAGAAGGTTAGAGATAGAATGGAGTCAAATTAGTACTAGGAAAAAGTGTAGAACTAGTGGAACTACAGGACTTGATGCTACTTAATCCATAACTGTCAAACTTAGAAAACTCAGAAAACAAACAGAGATAAATATAAGGACCACAAGGATAGTATCATTCAGATATACATTAAGTGCTAAAAGTACTCTAAAACAGAAGAACTTCAAGTGCAAAAGATAAACTTGACAGAAAAAGCCTCTACCTCATCAGTGCCTATAGCTTTGTTGACACAACATAGATCAATGCATGCAGCAAGTTGTTGCACTTTGACATAGTAGAATTAGTTTAAGGTGTAAGGACAAAACTTAATGTCTCCAGAGCTCCTTCTATAAAGTAAGCAATGTGAGCAACAAGAAAGAGTCAAGTAGGCTGAGAGGCAACCAGAAGTTGGGCAAATAGACAAGTGAAGCAAGTCAGACATTGCTAGAGAAGCTTACAGTTGATTCAATGTGTAAGCCAGAATAACACTGCTATTGCTCAGCCTAAAAATATCTTCTTCTTCAGTTTGCTTATATATACTATATTGGTGGCTGTGCTATTACTAATACTGTTTCACTTGGCCCCTAGTATATAAAGGAGTATGATCAATTATTGATGCTGAGTAAGGTCTATGCATATGACTCATCAAGGTTGATTACTAATGAGACAAAAGAGGATAAAGTGGTTCATTAGATCTGCCTGTAGTGGGCATCTTGTTAGATCAAGCTTGGAATAGGATTGGACTCACTTATTAAGATTGATTCTTTAACACAAGGTCAGTTCTATTGGAAGGCACAATGTTCAATGTAGAATTGTAAATGCATCATCAGCATTCTAGATGACATCAAGCTCTATTATTAGCAACAGTAAGCCAAGAATAGAGGAAAGAAAAAAACAAATGGTGTGGAGAGGTTTGGTTTTTTTAGCAACACAACTACTTTTTGGCTTAGAGATGTTATTTTATGCTGTGAAAGCATGAGGGTAGAATGAAAGAATAGAAATAACTACATGCACTGAACCACTTACTTAAAGATTGAGAAAAGAGTGATCAGATGCCTGATCATAGTGATGCAAAATGGACTAAGTAGACTTAAAGTTAATTAATTAACTCAGGTTTCCATTTGATATTTCATGGAAGTTGTGTTGGACTGAAGCTATGAGGCACATGCACTTTTTGAATATAATGTCATATAATTTATTTGGTTTTTTCATAAATCTTTCCCACCTGACAGAGACTTAAAAACTGTTTCAAATTGATATATACCCCTGAAAACTCAAAGCTATCTAGATGCTCATAAGCCCAAGTGGTTGCACTCCCTGGGTACTCCAAGCCATGGCACTGATTGCTTGACCAGTCCCCCTCCAAAATCCTCTCTTTTATACTCCTCTTCCTGATGCATGGACCAACTGTCAACTATATGATATGTCAACTTTTTTGGTTGATTTTTTGAGGTTACCCAGGGTTTTGTTCTTTGGCATGTATGGCAGACTATCTATTCCAACTCATCATTTATCTACTACTCTTCCCTTACCTCCTTTCTTCACTCATCCTTGCTACTTGTCTTTTTATTTTCTTGAGGCTCTGCATAGATAGCAAGGTGACATGAGTATGAGTGAAGCAGAGAGTAGTAATATTTTTGATGTCAGTAGATGTGAGGTCAGATTAATGAATTGATGGGTTGATTTCAGGATTTTAGATCTGTCACTCTAGCACTGCCACTGGCTTAGATTGGCATTTCCCTCTCCTTGCTGTTGTTCTTGCCCATTTCTTCTTTCTTTTGGTCTTTTTATAGTAATTTCTTATTCAAGTGAGTCAAATGTCTACTGTTTTTAACATCTCAGCTTACAGTTTTTAGCTGTTGTTCATATTTTGACTCTTACTCCTTTTTGTTAGCCTCTAGTTTGAGGCTAGCATCTCAAAAGAGCATCTATGCATTGGACCATTGAGAAGCATAGCAACATCCTCTTCAAGGGGTGTCAAACTCATTGTCAACATGGGTTAGGCAAGCTTGAGCAGAAAGAAAAACTAGGTAATGCTAGTGAATATAATGTTACAATTATGATGTCTACCTATGCTATGTAACATAGCTATGGTTGCACCACAAAGGGTACTCCACGATAGACCTAGAGAGAAAAGAATACATACTATTTAAAAAGGGCGGGTGGGGTAGCATCAAAACCCCATAGGGAAAGCTTGCCACCACCGTGATCGGAATACACAGCGTTGTGCACAAGTAGAACTAAGTAACAGTAGAGATACGGAAAGGTGAAGGGAAGTTAACAATCTATCTGCCAGAACGTCTGCTGCTATGCGTTGGACTTGACCCCAGATGCGGCTCACGAGGCAAATGGATGTGAGGTGCCAATTAGACGCGAAGTAATGAGCAATACACCTGATTTCCAGCAGGGGAACTTGCCTGCGGCTACCGTCAGCGTGAATGAGAGCGCTGACCTTGGGGATCAGACCTAGGTAGAAGGTGGACTGTCAAGTGGGCAGGCGGGTGACTCGTCACGGAATAAGGACTTAGCTGCCTCCGTGATGATAGTCGCCTGGTCACATTGAAGCGCGCCCGACTCCATGAGCTCGTTACACTGCGCTGATGTGACCCGTACAATCTTGTCCTGCGCATCTTGACGAAGTTGGCTGAAATGGAGGCATTCGATGAAGATATGGTGTTCGTCCTTGATGGCCGTTGAGCATTCAAAATGGCACTGGTCCGATGGGATCTTCCCTCTCAACTGGAGATGCATCGCCATGGGTAGTTGTCCAGATCTTGCATACAATTGGACCACCGCCGAATAACATGACAAGGAGCGGGTGTAGGGAAATTTGGGGGGTAAGGTGGTGTCATATAACGATCGGCACATGCGCAGGCCTGGGCTTAGCTCAAGCATTAGGGCAGTCTGTCGAGAAAGCAGGCCGTCTACATGGCTGCATATGTTTGATTCGATCCACCCATCCGATCGACTGAAAAAGGTATACGGGTCCATCATGAATGTCGGTAAGAGAGCATAAGGGGTGAGCCGGTCACGTTGGGCATCAACCGCGTGGTGGTCTGCTGAGGTATTCAGGGTCAAGGGGAGAGATGTTCCCCTGGAGTGTCCTTTGGTATATAGGATGTGTGCATTCACTCTTTGCAGGAGATCCAGGATCCATCGGTAGTACAAGCGCCCAGTCATGTGTCAAAGCCACGCTTTCATGTCTGCCATTGTGAGGCTGTCCTCAATGATTCTTACCAAGTTGAGGTGATCGGTATGAATGGTTGCGTCTGCTCCGTCAGTGCCAGCAATAATCAGACCGGCAATCAAATCCATCAGCTCACCATGCAGTATAGACATGTTACGGCCCTTGAGTCTAAACGTTACTGTCCTGGGCCCAGTGGCAGCCGCAGTGACGGACTTGTCGTTGAATGGACCAGCAGAGGCAGGGATCATTGAGCTGTCCATTCCCCAGTGCGTGGTTCCCACTGCTTCAAATGTTGGGGGGCGAGTATCCAGCGCCGATGTGATATAGATGTTGCTTTCCGCCCTCAGCCTTCTGAGTGTCCTGGTGAGCATAAGGTCTGGTTGGCCGTCAAAACGCATGTCCGTCCTGGCCTCCTCAAATAGGTCTTGAAGATAACTCCAATTTCTTTTCTGACCCACAGACAAATCCCCGTCCGGTGGGGGATAGGCCTTGAACATGGTGAGGTGCATGTATTGATCATTGTCCATGCACCAAAGTCCTTTAGACGCACACATCCCATTGCTCTGAGCAACCTCAAAGCGTGGCCAACTGGGGGGTCAGGTGGTGAGAGATGCGGCTTAATGAGGGCAAGTGCGTGAGAGAGAGAGCAGTCCGCCTAGCAAATGGCTCTGATCAGTTAGTCTGAGCGAGAGATTTAACTTAGCTAGACAACCCTGCGCAATGATCCACGCAGAGGGGACAGAGCCCATGAAGCATGAGAATGAGCACTTCAGACCTCTGCCGTCCAATGGGTAGCAGCACCAATTTATTTGACAGGTCCAGTCTGCTAAGGTGATGTGCGCCATGAGACAGTAGGCTGGGATGTGGTGATTCAGATCCCGAGCCAGGCCATCAATGGCGATGCTTGCATTGATGCGAGCTGTTGATGGAAAGTCGAACCCGCCTAGGCTAAGTGGCAGGGTGGAAATCAGGTGCGACGGACAAAAGAGAAAGCCCAAGAGTTCGTGTACCCTCTGCATTAACCGCTGGTCAAGTCTGACGGCATTGTCACAACCTGCTACCAACCCCTGGGACTCAGCCCCAGCCCCGGCACCCCAACCCTCTCAAAACCACCCCCACGACCACCCTGGGCCCAGACCGCTATCCAGCCAACTCCTTCGGCCATTACCAGCCATCACTGCCTGTCAACGCCACCAGCCACCACCACCTGCGGCATCCTCAGCCATCACCGCCCATTACTGCCCATCGCCACCACAGCCACTGCCACTCATGGCACCCCCTGGCCATCACCGCCGTGACTGCCACATCAGCGCCAGGTCTTGGCTATCACACCGCCCATAGCCACCACATCAGTGCTGGCACCACCCGTCACCCCCGGCCCGTGCCGAGACCCCCATCACGCATCACGATCATGCATCACCGCTGACTCGACCCCCGCATGCCACGCCCTGCTCCCGCTCCCTCTCACCGCCCCACTACCGCGTGTCTCTGCATTTCCAGTGCGAGACCTCCATGCCATGCGACATGTCTCAACCTTGCCCCACCCTGCACGGCCCCCAGGTCTCACCCCAAGCCCTAGCGCTGCAACCCACCGCTGGAACCCGGGCCTGAGCCCCAGGCCCTACGTACTGTGTAGTATATAAGTTGTAGAGTAGTAAGTAGGTACTCTAGTCTTGATATTACTGTAGCCCCATATTGTTTTGCCTTGTTCTTGTCTCTACTTTGTTTTCTCGTGTGCCCTGGTCTCGTTACTTCTACTTGCTTCTTTTCTCGTTGTACTTGTCTTGTTTTGTCTCTCTGTCCCGTCTCTACTTGCCTTGTACTCTCAATCTATTCTAATTGCTCTCTCTTCCCTCTTCTACTCTAAGTTCCCTTGGTTCTCCGTTCCCGGCTCCTCTCTTCAGCTTAATCATTTCCATCTTCCACTATCTTATCTTGACTCTTTCCCCTTTCGGCTGAATTACTTCCCCGGTTCTGTTCCCATCCCCGGGACTTGCTAAGTCCCCACACCTGTTATCTCTTGATCCCCGAGACTTGCTCGCTCACCGGCACTCGCTTGTTCCATTCTCTCGCACCCCCGGGACTCGCGCCAACCCCCGGGACTCGTTCTCCACCCTCCCTGGCACTCGCCCCACTTGCTGGCGCTACCGACACTCCCCCACATACCGCCCCCACCCCGCTTTGGTCTCCTACGCCTCGTGCCCCTCCTGGTGCCTTGCATCTGTGTACACAGTGATCATCACGTAAGGTGTTTGCCCAGTAGACTGAGCCCCCGTGGTCAGCGGAACCTGACAGGCATCAGCGTGTAGAATCTGCTGCAGAGACAATAAAGCTCTGCAACGAGAGATAATACACTGAGATACGAGCTTCCAAATTAGAGTGAATGGTGTGCATATGGAGAAGTTGGGAAACACAAAGGAGTTGATGATGTCCCGCAGTTCGGTGTACCTAGTTTTGGGATTGTCAACTTGGGTATGCAGGAAGCTGAACTCATCTGCTAGAACTGGTACGCGGTATTCAGTGACTGTCCACGGATCGATGCCGGTCTTGTTAGTGACTGATGGGAACAGCAGAGTCTTGGGGGGCGGGTCTGGGCTATTGATCACATGGGCAGAGGTTTTGGCCCAGGATGTCAGCCACCTGTAACTAAACTGGAAGCGCTCCATCTCGAGAGTGAAATGGCGCAGGGCTTCGTGAGTTTTGGCTACAAGATAACTGTCATCAGTGGCTTCAGTCATGGTGACGGTCAGGGAGTGGGAGTCAATTGGTTGGTGGAGATCTCCAGTCCGATTGGATCCACTGCTGACTACGACTGCGTCAGGGTCTCCCTGAGCGATATCATTCAGGTAACGATGTCCCAAACTAGTGGTGATGGTCGACTTGAATGGGGACATTGGTCCACCCTGCTTGGTCACGCCATTGACCACAATTGGCTCAGCTATGCCAAAGGCCGTGTGGGGAAAACATCTTGTGGTAGATTGAGCTGCCTGATCCAGTGCGTGGATGGAGGAGGGGAGACCGTAAGCTTTGCATGCATTGTAAAAGCCGCTCGGGAATAGGTAGTCGGAGCCCTTCATCTGATCTCTCTTGAGGAGATACAGCGCAGTCTTGCTGCGTCGACTCCATGTCTTGAGGCTACTGAGGAAGCTTATGAGGTCACGAGTCTGAACCCCTGGCTGAGTTGCAACCTGGGTTTCTGGGATAATACCCATGTGGGCTGCATAAGGTGAGAGCTGAAAGTTCAGCCAGGTCATGGGAGAGTTAGCAAGGAAATTGGAGATGAGCAACCCTCTCCAATTAGAAAGCTCTGTACAAACTCCCCTCTTATGAAAGTACGTAAGATGCATGTCTTTCAGATCACCAGGGAAGCGCGAGTTAATGATGATGTAGTTGTGAAGATCTAGTACCAGTGAGAGCGCACAGTCAGACAGGTTCTTCACACACCATTTCTCCCATCCGTCTGGTCCAGGAGATGGTCGGGGATTCCCCTTGCGCAACATTGCTCTGAAGTCCGGAAGTGTTGCCAGAACAGGCCACATGAAGGGGTCCTGCTCCACATGCTGGCGGACCGCTGCCACCGATGGAGTTGTCAGCCATGGTTTGGGCTTATCCGGCAGCGGTGACCGCTTGTAAAGGTCAGTGAAATACTTCCTCGTGATATCCACCACTGCTGATGGTTCCGTTTCAATGACACCAGTGGACTGCGTCGAGTGGAGTGCTGTTGGAAGAGGTACAAACTTAGAGGCTGAACCCAGGAGTTTCTTCGAGGAGGTGCCCTGCAGGACTTTAATAATTTGTCCTCTGTCGTACCGTTGAGCGCGAGCTATGATTTCTGCCTTCCTGGCCACGTAAAGATCACGGTGACAGGCATGCCTGGCCTCGATGAGGAAGTCGGTGAACGAGTCAACGGGCCCTCCTCTCTTGAGGTCGAATTCCAACCTGAGCTTGTTGTGAAGCTGAAGAGAGCCATACGAGAATAACAGAGCATGTCCGTGTGCGATGGATATTGCACCACCCAAATGGCGGGTCCTAGCCACAAGTCTCTGAATCAGCGGTGAGGTGACCTTCTTGTCCTGGTGCGTGAACCGCTTGTTTCGACCAAAGATGCTGGATGCAGCAAGGTCCATGATCTTCGTGAGTCTTTCATATCTGTCAACAAATGAAGCATCAGTAGTCACGTCAGCTTCAAGGTTGCCCTTATCAGCCTCTATCGTTCGGTCAACCATTTCTGCGAACTGTGAGAATTTGTGTTTGTCTAACTTGCCAGGGAATCTAAAGTGTGGTGGTGGGGTGGGTAAGTGCAGGCAGTATGGTGGGTGATGGATGGCCCAAACTCCAAGAAGGGGGGTCCGTAGCACAACGTTGGCCACTATGGCCCTGTGATCTGTGCCAGGAACCCATGTCGGGTCTGTGTGAATCTCAAAGTTGTCCAAGGCTTCTTGAGACACAATGACCCTGTCAATGATATTCCCATTATGTGAGCACCAACCACGACAAGTCCAGTCAATGTGATGGTTACAATCTGGGGTCAGACACCACAGGTCAGCGCCATTAGTTTCCATCAGAAACTTTGTAAGCAGTCGTCTGGCCTGCACGTTATCTGACGCACGCTCAGCAGCTGAGACAGTGGCATTAAGGTTGCCAAAGAGAGACCATGACGAGCTAGTCTGCCTAACAGCATCCGTCAGATGCTCCCAGAAGCCATGTGAAAGGGGGTCAAGATTCGGATCGCAGGGAGCATACACTGCAAACACACGATGGGGAACCGAGGCTCCAGCGGGCAAAGGGATGATCACATCAACAGCAACAACTCGGCCACACAGGGAGATACCGCTCAGAGGTACACAGGCAACGACTTGGATATCTTTACGGATGCCCAGAACTATACCCCATTTGGCCAGTGGCAATGAGGAGCACTGGACACCTAGCTCCTCGAAGATCTCATAGTTGGAGAGTGGGAGCCTTGAGCCCATGCTGGACCTTCTTTTTGTCTCAGATAGTGCAAAGAAATGAGGAATGAGCTTGGTCAGCAGAGCCCCTACATGTGCAAGTTTAATGGGGCTAACCAATCCATTAGCGTTGAGCGCACAAACACTAAATTGTGAAGAGGGAAGTGTGGGTTGAGCGTGAGTGTGCGTCACAAGAAAGGAGAAGAGCAGTAAGTAAAGAATGAGTTTTGTCAAGAAAATGGTAGAGGAGGATCTAGGAAAACTACAAGAAGGGGCTACTGACACGATCACTATGCCCTGGGAATTTGCCGCTGTGGCATGGTCGAAGGCAAGAAGGGGCACGACTGGGGCGGATGAAGAGTTCAAGAAACAAGAAGTAGGCATTGAGGAAGTAAGGGTGCAAAAATTAGAGAATGCAGGGAAGGAAGGAGAGCGGTAACAAGCGAGCCCAGACCCCATGCCAGCCCTTATCCTCCATTGCCCTGGCCGCCCATCTGAGGTCCCCCTTGAGGTGACGATGGCGGTGATGGTAGGATCAACATCATTGGGAGAGGCTCTGGTGGATCGTGAACTCAGGTTACGGGCACATTTTGAGAGCGGTAAAGTGTGATCAATACGCACCATCATTGAGTCCCCGTTGTTGCCGTCAAGTTCCATGTGAGCAAGCGAGGTTTTCCTCCTCTTGAGAGACGTCCGAGCCGCTGAAGGACGAGTCAAGGTGGCTGGATTGGCAGGCGAGACTGAGGCCAGTACAGGCGGGGCTGAGGCTGGTTGTATGCCAGTTTTCAAACTTTCCCGTCACCCCAGCTAATTCCTGCCTTTTCAGGGCCAAATCACATTTGACCTCAGTCGCTGTGGCTTGGAGATCGGCCTTCTCATCGGTGTCATCGGACAGATGGATGGCCACACATAGGCTACTAGCTTGGGTTTTGAGATCACCAATCTGAGACCGCAATTGCAACTCCAGGCTCTGCAACAGTATAGCCTGTTGCGAGGTGCTCATGCAATGGTCCAGGTCTGAGATGAGATTAAACATCACCTTCTGGTTGGCCAGTACGTCTGCCTGTTGAGCTTTGACCGACTGGACTTCACCACGCAGTTCGCGAACCTCACAAACCAGTGAGCTGACCGTGCTGCTAATCTGATCTGCCCCTCGTGAGACCTGGTCACTAAGCGACGTTTTATGCAGGGGGATGTTGTTATAGTCCCACAGGAGGCGAGGAGGCAAAATCATCTCCAGGAATTTGGCTCTAAAGTCATCCCCACAGCAAAGGATGGAGAGGGTGTCAGCCCATAAAGCCAGCGAGAAGATAATCAGGTCAGAGTTCAAGTCGGTCGTTCTGCTCTCGATGAAAGAGTGTTTTGGAACCCTCCTCTTGATCCAGGGGACTAGGATCCTTTCCAGCTGATCAAAGTCTCGTGCACCCGTGACTACCAGCTCAAATGGTCGCTTGATTGAAATCTCCTTCAGTGGCTCAATGCAAGCGACATGTTTGGAGACCCACGATGGCACAGCCAGGGATCCAAGAGCCATGAAGCGATCAGCATCGGCAGGGAGAAGGAAGGTGATCTGTGGTCCACTGTAAGAGGCGAAGATCAATGCAACCCTGAAGCCTTGTTTCTCAATGTGTTCATGAAGGACAGGAAGGTGCTCTGCTGGCACGTTGTTACGGCTAGTCAGACCCAGGTACAAGTCCAGTAGTCGGCACGACAGTCATTTGTTGCTCCGTCCTTTGCGACTGGTGCTTCATCCCACTTCCCACTCAGGCCTGGTCATCATTATCCACACTTTGATGTCCTCCAGGAGATCGACCCTAGGCTTGGGGCCAGCTTCTTCCACACTATGCCTGAGTTCAACATAACATGCTGACGACAGGTTGGAGGATCTCTCGCTGAACGGCGATACCATTGGGGGGTGGACCTTGAGGTGTTTGAAGCCAGATTCAGAGGCCAAGTTTGAGAGCAGATCCTTGACGAGAGCCACTGGAGTCTCCAACGGGTTCAAGAAGGTAACACCACATATGACAAGCTGATGGCCTTTGGGAATCATGTCGAGAGACAGGCACAAATCATCATCCAAGTCCATGTCAGACTCATCAACCGCTGAAGGGTCGGCAACTTTTGGGGTGTGGGGAGGTGAATGGTGGGATCTTCGGTCAGGAGGGTCTGTCTGGCATGATGGGTGTGGAGGAGTCTGGAGCAGGCCGGGGAGTGGAGGGGGCCGTGGTGACAGCCATACACTCGGGAATCAGAGTGATGATGAGTAGCAAATGAGGAAAGGGCCAAGAATGATGTGAAGGGGAGCAGAGCGTGAGAGTGCGAGCAAAGCTAATTCTACAGATGATGGGACTGGTTGAAATAGTAAACAATAAACAAAAATGAGATACGTGGACGGGGAGGAGAGGAGGGGAAGCGAAAGGGGGGGAAGGTTGATTTTGTGCATGTCCCCACGTGGGATTAGGGAGATTTTAGTTCGGCAGGGCCAAGAGGAAAGTGATTTAGAGGGAACAGTAGGTACAACAGTAGGTAATAGCTCTAAACTGCTGGAGCGGGGTGGGGTGGTTGTTGTTGTTGTTGTTGTTGTTGTTGTTGTTGTTGTTGTTGTTGTTGTTGTTGTAATATAATGTCTGTTATATGTATTTATATTCAC
>JABCKQ010026402.1:0-11738 GCA_018857305.1 Termitomyces sp. T159_Od127 | reverse complement strand
CCAAGGACAACACCTAGGAACCCTAGAAGAACCTCCTCGGCAGCCCCACCAAGCTCCAAGACTTCCATCAGCAGTACCCCAACAAGCCCCAGAACCTCCAGGACTGGCACTCATAGATGGTATTAGTGGGTAGGTGTGACCCCTGCCTCTGGTTTCATCAGGGATTCAACTCCCACCAAGACCCCTATGTGTTTCCTTGCATAACTTACTTCTACAAAATTCCCCCACTTCTCAAAGAACTCTGGATACAACAAGAAGCAGTTTAGACAAGACTACAATTACAAAATGTTACAAGTCAATACAAAAAGTTCAAAAAGAATGAGGACCTGGGAAGGTGTGGAGCTCAGCAACTAGTCAGCCCCCTCATTGCTTTCTGTCACTCCACTTTCCCCTGCTGCTGGCCCCACAATCACCATTGCCATTTTCATCTGGACCACCAACAACACCAGATGGTGTTCTCACAATGGCAACAACTCCCCCATGTCAACCATTGATGATGCCCAAAATTGTACCAAGTGGTGTCTGGGTAGGCAGTCACAAGGTGAGTAGCATTGGGCTTGCTAGTTGAGGTGAGCCAAGCAGGGTTCCAGAAGACAGGTTAGTGGAGGGCAGCAATAAGGAAATGGTGAGGGGAGGCTTAGCATAGTTGCCAAGTGTACAATGCTTGCCGCAGTTGCAAGGCATATAAATGACTAATACACTGGCGTACTTCCAGTGGCAAGACAAAGACACCATACAAAAGTGCTCTTGGTGTAGAGTAAACTTAAAAGAGGCAAAATTGAGCTCTGAAGCCCAAGTGTAAGAGGTAACAGTGAAGGTAACTTGTTATTTGCAGGCTATAAGTACAGTATATATAGTAAAGTGTAAGCAAAGTTGCCATTGGCAACCTTTGAGTGGCCAACATGGGGAACTAGTAGGTAAATAGTAGACCACAATCTTTTATATAGAAAAATGTCCATCAGCTCTTAGCAACGCCTAACGGCGCCAGTCAGGCTGTCTGTTGTGTCAAAAATGCCAAAAAGTAAGTATGGAATCACCAAAATGTCAACATTGTGAAATGATGGCGGTTACTAGGGAGCAGCGGCAAAGCTGGCAAAACCTCATGGTCAAGAAAATAAGGTAAACAAATCGAAAAATAATGATGAAAAATATGCCAAAGGTATATCCAGGGTTTGAATCTCAGCTTTTTGAGGGGGCGGCAGGTAATCCCTAGGGTGTGCTAACCACTAATCTATACAGCTGTGCCAGGAAAATTGTGAGTATGCCTTTTGATACAACCTGGGTCTTATCACCACTACATCAATCCAGGACTCCATCCCAGTCCATTGTTGCTGCTATCACCTTGCCCTGCCCTCTCTCTGACTGCTTATAAGCCTCCTACAGATGCTGGCACAGATTGACAGTCAATGCTAGCAGACTCTGCTCCATTGTTTCCTGTGGCAGGGATTGAGGACATGCCAAGGTCAGCGAGAAGATGTGGGGCCCCAGCAGACCCGCCAGCAACACGTTGCCCTGGGGCCTCTTGCTTGGCCCTGCCTCAGGAAATGGGGATGCCTGCTGCTTGCCCTGGGCAACTGCTGATGGCCTCTGCCTCCCATGCAGTGGGCCCACCCTGATTAGCGGGGCCAGAGCTGACTCTTCTTTCCTGCTCCCACTGGACTCCCTCCTCGCTCCCCCTAGGATGTGAAGCCTGCTCACCACCTGTCACTACACCTGCTGACCACAGCTTTGCCCCCTCACCCATCTGCCCCAGAACCCACTCCAATGACCATCCCTGCTCTGCCACCATGCATGTTGCCCACCACAACCATGACACCAAACACCTCTCATGCTTGAAACAATACAAGAGGTTTACCAATGAGTCTTGATGACCTCTGGCCACCAGTGCCTTGAACTTGCAAATGGTCTCCCAATGGGTGCAAAACACACACTAGCAATGTGATCAGAACAACTCAAGGGTAAGGACCAGAAACTCACTGGACCATGCATCCGACACCATGCCTACATTGGGGGGCCTCAAGGATGACCCACCACCGCAGCAAAATGGTCAGGCATCCTGTCTGCCTGAGGCACCCTATGGGCCACTGGCATGGGATGAGACACTCCGAGGGCCAGAGAAAGCCACAGTGTGCAAACTGGCAACACCAGAGCAGACTGGGCAGACCGGTGATGCACAACAACTGCTGGGAGCACTCAGGAGGGTCCTGCCACTAATGACAACACAACTAGGAAATGCAACATTAATAAGTAGGAACTTGAGGATGAACAGGAACTTATGACATGTCACCTCTACCCACTGGCAATCACGGCAATGCTCAAAGGAGGCCTGGTGCTTCCTGTAGGCCACCCACACTTCCAAGTTGCTTTTGTCAGAGGGGGGAGGAGTAGGAGATGACGAGGAGGAAGACATGAGGAACGAGTGGTTAAAAAATTGGCAAAGTTTTTTTCCCTTTTATTTGCATATGGGACTTCTTGATGGCTGCCAAACTTTGACTTTGATGCCAGAAGCAGCACTGCCACCCACAACTTCCATGCATCTTGAGGGTCTCAACACTGAAGAGAGGGTGATGTCACAAACCACTACCGACCTCCAGGATTTAGCCTTGGCCCCACAACTCCAACCTTCCCAAACTGACCTCCATGACTATCCTGAGCCCAGACTGCTATCCAACCAACCCCCTTGGCAGCCCCCAGCCATCACCAACCATCACTGCTACCAGCCACCGCCACCTCTAGCATCCCTCAAGCCATCACCACCCATGAATGCTACATCAGCACCAGCTCCAGCCATCTCTGACACTTCCCCAACTGCAGCTGCTACATCAGCGCTGGCACTGGCAACTCCCAGCACTGCCCCTGGCCCATGACAAGGCCCCCATTATGCATTACAACCACACAGCACCACCAGTCTGACCTCCACACACCACACCTCACTCCTGCTTGCCTCCTCACCTCATTGCCATTACATGCCTCCATGCTCTCAAAGCAAGACTTTTCTTTCAAAAGCTTCTTTTGCACTGCATAACATGCATTGACCTCTGCTGCCACCTTGCACAATCCCTGGGTTTCATCTTGATCCCAGCGCCATGACTCATCACTGAGACCCAGACCTGAGCCTCAGGGCCTACTTACCATACAGTATATAAGTTGTAGAGTAGCAACTAGTACTCTAGTCTTGACATTGCTGTACTTCCTATTTTGTGTTTCATGTTTTGTCTCTATCTCTTAGTCTCACATATCTTGGTCTCTATTTTTTGACTCTATCTCATTTCTGTATCATACTCATTGTCAAGTTCCGCTGACCACGGGGCTCAGTCTACTGGGTGAACACCTTATGTGATGATCACCGTGTACACAGATGCAGGGCACTGGGAGGAGCGCGAGGCGTAGAAGACCGAAGCGGGGTGGGGGCGGTGTGTGGAGGAGTGCCGGTAGCGCCGGTGAGTGAGACAAGTACCGGGGAGGGTGGAGGACAAGTGCCGGAGGTCGGCGCGAGTCCCGGGGGTGCAAGAGGATGAGACGAGCAAGCGCCGGTGAGCAAGCGAGTCCCGGGGATCAAGAGATAATCAGGCGTGGGGACTTAGCGAGTCCCAGGGATGGAAACAGAACCGGGGAAGTTAAACAGCCAAAAGGGGAAAGAGTCGAGATAAGATAATGGGAGATGGGAATGATTAAGTTGAAGAGAGGAGCCGGGAATAGAAGGACCAAGAGAACTTAGAATAGAGAGGAAAAGGAGAGCAATTAGATCTGGCAAAAACCATCCCTCTGGCCCTGTTCCAGCTGACTGGTCCTTCCCTCATCTTCCATCCATTTTTCCTGCTGGTTTGTGTGCATGGTGTTGAGGCAGATGGTCCACAGGCGAGTGCAGGTAGTAATGGTATATGGTGCAGTGATCAAAGTGTCACCCAAATTAACCCCAGGCAACCCCTCTACACATTGCCCAAATCTGTCAGGGGACTTCCATTCAATTTCCATTCTTGGGCACATCCTATGCCACTCCCCAGGACTTCTGGGGCTCGCCCTAGACCTCTGAGACTTGTTCTAAACTTCCGGAGATCTCTGGAGGTCATTTCCTTTTGAGGAAATCCCTGAATTTTCATGTCCTTCCTGTTCAAACATTATCCAAGGGTAAGGTTAGCTCCAGTCACCTGTACAGTTGTTCCCATGCCTCCACTGCCTGCTGATGTGCCGCACCAAGCAGTGGGAAATCCTTAGACTTGTTCTCTTTGGATTTCCCTCTGCTAAGTGATTAGTTACCATTGTATCATTGATTACCCTGTCTAATACAACTTTGGATTTCCCTCTGCTAGTTGTGTGATTGAGCCACAACTCCTGGAGGTCGCCCTTACAAAATTGTTAACATACTTGGTAGGACTCATCCCAGTTGACCTACCTCTACTTGTTCAGGTATGTGTGTTTTGAGAGGTTGGTGGATTGTTGTCCGATGACAGGTATATTGAGGTTATGCATGTGTTGCGCTCAATGTATTGGCTTCAGCCAGCTGCATCACATGGAGTCTGGGGTCTTGATGATTATCATTTCCTGCCATTTTTGTTTGGGTCTGCGCAGTTGCAAGGTGTGTGCTTTTGTCATCTGGATGAAGCGCAAGTGCCATGAGCGGTTTGTTGTGTTTTGCATTGTGGGCTGTAGACTTGTGAACTATGCCACCATTTCACGCGTCAATGAGATTTGGGTATTGATGTGTTTGAAACTTTTTTGCAGGTCATAAATACATCCATCTCAGAGCAATACACGATGCTGAAATTGTAGAAGAATATGCAAAGAACTATATCTATTTTGCATGTATTCAGTCATCAACTTAGTGAGTTGCCCAAGAAGGATGTCCTAACAATTTGTTCATTTTCCTCACAAGATCAAAACCATGTCGCTACGGTGGCACTCTCCAATGCTTGATGATATCTCTGCAGTATGTTGATCCCTTTTCCTATCTTATAAGCATGAAACCAACACCATGACTTAGGTCAAGACTTGGGACAAGTCAACTCAGGCATGATCAAAATGTATCAGGCCAAGGTACTTGGCAAGCTTCCTGTAATGCAGCACTTCCTCTTTGGCTCCATCCTCCCTTGGGATGGACCAGCTGCACCTGCTACAGATGAAACAAATGACATCAGTCACACCAATGTATGTTGTTCGACTAATGTATTACCTGTAGAGCAATACAGTAAGTCTACAGGTGGTAATGAGTACGTCGTACGAAATATGTAAGTAAAATGAGCCTCACCCTCAGTCACACCAATGTATGTTGTTCGACTGAGGGTGGCTATTTGTTTATCGAGAGATAAGAAAAAAAAGAAACCAAAGACTAGCAAATACCAATCATGGCTAGGAGCCACCGGGAGGAAAATAAGTGAGAAGTAAGTGTAAAAGGAAAGTCTCGTGCAGTTTTCCAGATGACGTAGTGTCGACTGTTAGTTAAGCAAGTCCATCTCTAACATTGGGCTTTCAGAGCCAATCAGCACAACCTTGAAGTATGTATATCAATAATCTTTTTTTGTGTATCAAAAAGTAATTTAAAAAGCTTATGTACAAGGAGATAAAAACAGTATCATCTGTGGACTTTTGGTAATCAAAGCAGACATTTTGTATGTCAGTTTTACCACAAACATTAGATGTTGACCCCTGACAGTCTCTATTGCTTTATTTTGAGTGTAAAGTCTCCAGTACTTGCATGGCTGATAATAAACAAAATATCAAGTTTCATGCACTAAAAAAGAAACCAGTGATTATTTTTGAAGAAATGGAATCAGCTTTTTGAATGTTTTCTGTATTCTGAGTGTATTTAGTAGTTTAGTGGATTAATTAATACACATATTAGTTGACTCATCAAATATGATTATGGAGCCACATGGATATATGTTATGTAAACTTATGAAATATGGTAGATTATGCATGATTATAACCATGGCTATTCATGAGTTGACTTGTTGAGCACCTGTAAGGGCAACCTTTGGGAGTTGCAGCTTAGTCACACAGCTGGCAGAAAGGAATTCAATGTTGTATTAGGAACAATCATCGATGATACAATGGGACTATTCACTTAGCAGAGGGGAATCCAAAGAGAACATGTCTAAGGATTCCTGCTGCCTGGTGCAGCACATCTCTACTTATATAAGATACATACCTCCTCCTCCTATTCCTGTTCTACTAAGTGATTGACAATGTGAAACCCACTGTCTCAAGCACAAGCTTTTCCAAATGAGAGAAATGGCTGGATCAGTTGGCAATTTAAGAATTGGCAGCTTGCAATCTGAGGAACAAGAGACATATAAATATTGACAGTGCTCTAAAAGTGTTGTCTAAGCTGTCAAAGCTGGATTAATCATGTGAATGAACTTGTACAAAAGCAACAGGACTGACTCCCACATTGCAATGAGGTTGCTGTATATTCCCATTCAGTGAGATTGATATATACACACTTACATTGGCATGGTCTTTCCCTTTTGAAATCATCAAGTTGAAGCAAAGAAAAATTATTGAGTTGGAAGATATTTTATTTGCAGAACTATGTCAATATATTAATTACCCATTTTATGAAACACTTGTCAGTAACTCCTGAAAGCCTGGTAAGCCCACAACTTGGTCTTATAATTTTTCCTACAATCCACTTCACTTAACCATCATCTGAAGCATAGAACCATTGTCATTCTTTCCTATACCTGTTGAGGCTTTGCCCTATACTAAGTTCAACCTAGAAATCTACATATTTTCACTGTCATATATATAAGTTGCTGACTGTGTTTGGACATTGTAGAGATGAGAAATAAGCTCAGAGGCTAGAACAAATATACAAATGAGGGTGATGTGCTGTGTACATAAGTATTGAGATCAACAAAAATAAGTTTCAAAGAAAGAATATTGAATATATCAATAGTGGTGTAATATACATGCACATAAATAAAAGAAAAGAAAAAAATAGTTATAGGGCAGTGAGTCTATACTCCAACAAACATCAGTTGAACTAACGGCCCTGAGGTGTTCAGCCAGGTGGAACTCTTGTAAGCAGCCATTCTGCTGTAATGATGCTCAGCAGGTGTCAACTTGTCATTGATCACTTTCACACTCCATGACTCCTGCTGTCATCCTTGGCACTAACCCAGCATCAGCCCCTATTCCTTCCAAAGCCTTATAACAGGGTACTGCCACTATAGTACAGTGATTCAGTTGATTGTCTTCACTGTGCTTCTAAGAGGAACAGCATGTAGTGGGCAAAGCTGCATTGGGAGCATGGCCAGTACTACTCTGTCATGATGAAATATGCTGGATGGCTGTCTTAGTCAGATGCTGATTAGGTGGTTCACGATGATCTGATGGAGCAGCCTAGGCTTGGCCATGAGTAGAGCTGGAAAAGGTGTCTTCAAAAGGATCACAAAAAGACATTCCAGATCTGCTGAGCAATTGGCAAGTGGAGAATATGTTGAGTTGTGTCAGAAGCCATTAGTTTGAAATGCCAGCCTCTTGATTGTAAAACCCATGTCCACTGAGATACAATGGTGGACAGGCATGGTGGTACAACTCCACCACCATGCTCTCAGTCTATAACCATCATTGTCATTTACATTGTCACCAACACTACCAGTATCATCCTCAAGGATAAGAATTCCCACATGTTCATAAGTTGCAACCATACCTCCACATGAATATCTAGAAGAAGTGGCAGAGAACAACAATAGAACAGAAAGTGACAGGCCAGAACAATCAGATGCTAAGGGAGTGCTAGATATCACAGGGAAGTTTGATAGCTGCTGTAAACAATGAGGTTTGTTGATTGCCACATAATTGTCTCAGGATTTGCAATCTGAATTCCTTTTTTGTCTGCCTGTGTTTGCAGAAGTTGTAATGTGAATGCTATGCTCATATGGTGTCTCTTTAGACTGTACTTGTTGACTGATGGATAGATAGCCACTAATATATATCTGTATTGATAGAAGAAGTTTAGTCCAAAGTGGAAAAGGTAAGAGCTTGACTTGCCTTTTTATTGAACAATCTATACATTAAAGTCTAGCCTGCTGTTTCCCTGCACAAATGTTATGTTGCAATTGTTGGAGCTGGGCAAAGGCCATGGCTCAACTTCCATCAATGACCATGTTTTCTTGAGATTGACCCCAGTTTGGCACAGATTCTAAGTTATCTTGGGTGGGTTCTTTTGTAGTAATATATGGAGATGGAAACATAAACATGATATGATCACAATTTAAATAATTCTTATCCTTGCATTAACTACAGCTTCAAGTATTGCTGGCATATCCTGGAAGATTTTGAACTCTGGTATTCTGGCCTTCTTGACTTCAATGACTTGCAACCAGGTTCATGCATCCTCTAATTCAGCAACTAGTGAGTCCACCTTTGCCTTGTACATTGTTAAGGACTGGCAGGCCATAATCAATAACTGTTCAAGCATTGCCTTGTCTTGTTGTGTCAAGTTGAGCTGATATAATGGAACTAAAGAGAAGTACCAACAATTTCTTAATAGAGGCATCTGATATTTATATGTCTTGTTGCTGGTAAAGAGACCTGTTAAAATGAACAAAACCAGTTGCAATGTTTCAATCAGGTCATTGAGCTGTTCAGATCAGATGACTAGTTGCTGATCTCATTCAGCTTTTAGTTGGTGACTTAGTAGTTGATTGTTACTGTTTTTGGGTTTTTGAGCAGGAATACATATGGTGAGTCTTTCTCTACTCTTGCCCTCCTTTTGCTGCTAAGGGCCTTTTAGCACACAGCAGTGCAGGGAAGAACTGGGTTTATAGAGTTTGTGGGAACTCACAGGAATAAAATGCTGAATGCTTGGCTATGCAAAAAATAAATAGAGGGATGGGACAAAACCAGCAGATAACAATCGGAGTTCAGGCTATAGCAGCCACACAACCATGACATATATTGTAGCAGGACATAAACAATTCCCATGTATAGCAACTTGTTGAATACAAATCCAAAAGGGCATTACTCAGAATCCACACCAAAGGCTGAAGCATCAAAAGATCAATTTTGATGGCAAGAAGATTGCTGAGTGATGAGATCAGTGATCCATCATGCCATCATGATTTTGATGCTTGCTGAACAAGTGGCTGTGCCCAGTAATGGCCACTATCAGGGATCAGTGATCTCTGATGAGGCATCACTTGCAATCCAAAGGACTACTTTTTCTCACTATGACCATCATGACTGCTCTCACTCAACCACAACCTGGCCCAACTAGTATACAAGCAACCTCAGGAAGGGAAGAACAGGATGCTGGCCAAAAGGAGGAAGAAGCAATCAGAGATGAGGCCAAGGAATGGGTTTAGCCAGGGAAGGGCTAAAACCATTCCTTTGAGAGGGTCTGGGCTGCATCAAGAAGGTATCAGCACCCCTGGGTATGGCAGAAAGGTGATGAAATCATGTGAACCATGTGATGGTCCATGTATGCTGAGGAGAGTATAAACAGGGGAGTTGGCAGGAATCTACCTGCTATGGCTTGAAGTCTCCAAGGAGTGCAATGTCTTAGACTATCACAGTAGTATGACCTCTGGTTTTGGTTAATAGAACTACATTTGAACCTCCTTTTTTGTAAATTAAAGTGAGCCAACAATAGTTTAATTGCTTGATTCAAAGTGTGCATTGTGCACAATAATTAGCCCATCATAACTTAGAGTTTAAGAAATTTGAATCTTAGCTTTTTCATTAAGAGGTCAACTATTCTATTGAAACTAAGCTTTCAAATTCACATCAATGGTCATGTCAATTGTCCACAATGAATCAAGAAAAAGAGCATGTTTTCAATGATCATTGACAAGACTTGTAATAATATCAAATTGATGGGCTGCTGATTGAGCTTTCAAGGCCAGAAGCAGCTTGTTGAGAAAAACAACTGGACTTCTGAAGCCTATACCAATAGTCTCTATTTTTTGCAGACCAAGCCTTTCTCTCAGAATCCTTTCATCCATGTCAGACAGTGAGACAATCTAGATATAGAGACAATGAGTTTCCATTTGACATCAAGTGATGTAGTGGATTTTTACCACTGCATCTGGATCTTTCTTCTTGAGATTCTGAGTGATCTTTACCTGTGTGATGGTACTCTTTGTTTCATCAGATAAAAATTGGAGTTCTCTGAGGTCCCTCCATCTATCCTTAGCTTCTTTGATCTTGCATAAAATGGATGTCAGCCCATTTATAAGGGAGTAAAGCTAGTCCATCAAGAAATCACTTGAAGAATACTTGTGCCTCTTTGCTGCTGAGGAATTAGTGTCTCTGTTGAACATTGCAGAAGAAATACTTTGAGCTGATGTTTTATAAAGGACTCTCATCCACATGCTGACTTGACCTCCTTCATCATGAGGCCTGCAGGCATGAGGTGCCTTGCAAGGAACAAAAATGATACCCATCAAAAATATAAATGTCCATCCTCAGATGACTGTACAAAAAGGCTCTACATTTGTTCATGGCAGCAACTAACATGAAAGCTAACCATATACTTGCATTGTGGCAACACAGATATGGTACTGCATGTCAAATGTTTTGCTTTGATCCAGATTTTATTGACCATAAGTACCATATCTGTTTCTCTCTGTTTAACTCCTTGTCTCCAGTCCAACTCTCCATTTCATTCTTCATTCCTCTTTTGCCTTGACTCTTTTCATTCTTAGCTCAGCTCAACTCCTGCACCTCCTCTCTCTGATCCCAGGACTTGCTTGTCCTGCTATTTGCCCCAGCTCTTTGTTTTCCACCTCAGAACTCACTTATAGCCCTAGAGCTCATCCCTCATCTCCTTACACACCCCCAGCACTTGCCCTTTGCACCTACCACCTCAGACATGACCAGCACTCCTTGCTTGTAGTCACCTTACATCCCAAGCTCTGTCTTTCAGTCTCCTATGCCCCATGCTTGTTGACAGTACTTACTATGCATGTGGTACATTGCATCTGCCTGGTAAGGAATCAAACAGTGGTCTGAGCCCCCATAGTCAGTGGAACCTGACAGAAGGCAGAGAATGTACCACAGGTGATTCACCCATTTCTGATGCTCCAATAAACTCTCCACTGCCAGTCTCTCAAAACTCCATCCACATAAAATATATGAAAGAGTATGAGGAGGCCTCATCTAATTTTGGCGCCAAATGGAGTGCCAAAGATGCATTTTCAAGAGGGCATTTGGACATTTTCCTGAAAGCCCTGAGGCATCAAGAAACTGGCAGGGAAGGGGGTACAGGAGGAAGAGGGCAAGACCTCAAATCCAATCTAAATGCTGGAATGCCAAAAATGCTCTGTTCTAGCACACAGAGGCTCATAGAGGGCATTTGAGCACTCTCTGGGGGTCCTGGAGAGTCAAGGAGCTGGTAGGAGGGGGTTCAAGCATTTTCCTAACAGCTTAGCTATCAGGGGACTTCCATTTGACTTCCATTTTTGGCACTTCACTACACCTTGGCCCACCTCCTATGCCACTCCCTGGGACTCTTGGGGCTTGTTCTAGACCCCTGGAGATCTTCAGAGGTTGTTTCCTTTGTAGGAAACCCCCAAAACTTCTTGCACTCCCTATTTGAGCATTATTCAAGCTTAAGGTTAGCTTTGGTCACCTTTACAGTTGTTTTCATGCCTCTGCTACCCACTGATGCACCGCACTAAGCAGTGGAGATCCTTAGACTTGTTCTCTTTGTATTTTCCTCTGCTAAGTGATTAGTTACTATTGTATCATTGATTATCATGCCTAATATAACTTTGGATTTCCCTCTGCTAGTT
>JABCKQ010026401.1:0-11750 GCA_018857305.1 Termitomyces sp. T159_Od127 | reverse complement strand
GGCTATGGGGGTGGTATTGGGAGCGCTGGAGTCCCGGGGCCGGGGCTAAGTCCCGGGGGTCGGTAGCGGGTCGTGACACATGCGTACCTTCGGCCAAGCTCTTTACAATGCTAAGCGTGATCATCCAAACAATGTTCTAATCACTTGGAAATCAGATGTTTCGAGTGCCTTTCTGAACTTACCGGCTCACCCAATATGGCAATTGCATCAAGTCGTGCGTGTTGATGGACGATGGCATATAGTTTTTCACTTGGTTTTTGGAAATCAAGCTTCTCCTAGATGCTGGTGTGCCGTGGCGAGTCTAATGTGTTGGCTGGGCATCTTCAAGCTCGAAATTCCAGATCTACATGATTTTATGGACGATTACTTCTCTTGGGATTTTGAGACCGATATGATTGAATACAAAGGCCGCCTTCGTCCTAAACGCCAAGTGCAGCTCTTGATTCTTTGGGACGCAATTGGCTGTCCTTGGGAAGAAAAGAAGCAGGAATTTGGTCGATGCTTAAAGATCATCGGATTCTGGGTCGATATTAATCAGGGAACAATCACATTGACAAAAGAATCTATGGATGACATAGTATCAAAGATCAATACTTTCCTCGATGAGCCTTCCCGTCGTCCCTCTTTACGCCATTGGCAACGTCTTGCTGGGCATCTCAATTGGTTATTGAATGTCTTGCCATGGGGTCGTCCTGCGCTCTCCAAACTTTACAGGAAGTTAGCAGGTAAATCAACGATGCATGCAGGGATTTACCTCAATCGTGATGTCATCAACGATCTAAAATGGATAAAAGAAGTCATTCCAAAATCGGTAGGAATTCATCTGGTTGATAGCATGCATTGGGATGATTCGACAGCCGATTTTGTGGTATGGACGGATGCCAGTCTAAAGTTAGGCATGGCTTTTGTCTATGCTGGCAATGGATTGGCATACCAACTCAAACCTGCATTGTCCGATCAAAAGATTGATATCTTCTTTCTAGAACTCGTAGCCATCTTGTCAGCCATTCACCACATAGCAAAATTCTCTCATCCTCCCAGAAAAGTGCTTCTGTTTACGGACAGTCTGGACTCGGTCGCTGTCCTCAACTCACTTAATGCCACTGAATCGCTTCACAACTCCGTTCTCAAAGCTATTGCAGGTATAATTCTCAAAACTAACATTGATCTTCGAGTTCGGCACATTCCTGGTAAAGATAACATCCGGGCAGATTTATTATCTCATCTCTTGTTTGATGATTATAAACATCAGTTCCCAGCTGTAGCGCTCAGGACCACTTACTGCCTTTTTTGGTATTCTCCTATTAGCCCGTGATATCGATCCAATTTACTTTATTTTCTTTTACTGCCTCGGGTACTAGTTAGCCGACAGTATAAAAACCTAGACTCTCTGGTATTCATATGGTAGCTCTATCTCAATAAAAGGACTTATCCCAGTTCTATTACGAGAAGACTTGAAACCACTATCTTGTGACGACACTGTCACCGACACTGCCGTTACATATTTTGAACTCCTCAAAAGTCCTACAACCTTTTGGAACTCACGCCTCGGTACACCCCAGTCTGATCAATTGCGGTCATCCAGCCTCATGAGTACCACCAAAAATTTTTATAACTAACCATGTCTTCTAGATACTCATTATGCAGTCAACAACCACAAGTAAGGTCTATACGTCGACTTAGTCCTACAGCTATATGCAATACGGGACCCATCCAACGTCCCAACTTCCCAGGTGCACTGGACGAAGTCGAGCAATCCCCCTTATCTGATGTGACGGGATCGGACCTGTACATCAGAAATTCCACGAGTGATGGCCACACCGTGATGCCCACAGATATGGAAGTGGATGCCGCTGAGCCACAGGCCAGTGAGAACTCTATATATGTTAAAGACGACGAGATGGACTCCAGCTTGTCCAGTATCCCCACAGAGGTAGCCGAAACCTTAGAAAACCCATATGGTAGCCCCGTGTATAACAGTAACAATAGTTTTAATACACCTAAAAGGAAAGGGAATCCATATGTAGAAGGCGTACCTGAGGCCGAGGACGCCCTCAGAGAAGCTCACAATCAACTGACCCAAGAGGAGCGAGAACGCATTGGAAAAAGAATGGAAAAGGTTCTGTCATTCCAATCAAATCAGAGGCAACCCAAAAATCAAAACCTCAGGGAAGTACCAAAAGGAAAAGGAAAAGTTACCGACCCAAGGAATTGGGGGGACATCCAATTCGAAGGATCTGAATATGATCCTGAGATCCAACAACATTTAATAGACGAATGCCATACTCACTTGGAGCAGGAGGCTCAAAGGGAAGGCCCTGAACAGGGGCCAGAGCTCAGGGTCGCCCGGGAGGAAAACAACACGCATGACAGAAACGACTCCCAAGAGGAAGAACCGGAAGTATCCCGCAAAGAGGTAATAGAATACCTCCGAGACAAGAAAAAACTCCAGCGTGAATTGGACAGACGAAACAAGAAGGAAAAATCCTCTCACAGAAGAAAAAAAGATTGAGCCGGATCTGAACCCTTATCCAACGAACTAGCTGCACTCATCAAAAGGGTAGCCGAAGGAGCTAAAACCGCTCGTAAGTACAAAAAGGACTCCAGAAAGAAAGAATCTAAGCCGGGCGCTACCAAACCCATCACCCAAATAACGTCAAAAAGCGCCCTTGGACGCGCGTTCGAGAGGCTCGGTAAGCGCCAGCGTTACGAGTCATCCGAGGAATCAGAGCCCACTACAGAGGACTCCGAGAGCGAATCAGACTCGGAAGACAGCTCGGGCTACGATAGCGACTCAAGCTCCAATGGAGACTCAAGCGAATCCAGTAGCTTTAGCTCCAGGTCATCATCTCGATCAGGTAGAAGCCGCAATAACCACCACAGGCGCTGAAGCTCGAGGCATAAGCATAAATCAATGAGACAACCACTCATCAAACCAACCCCGCCCGAAAAATACGACGGTCGCGCAGATATTAGAACCTTCCACAAATTTTTGACTCATGGAACGGCATATGTGAAGTATGGATACGTAGAGAAACGCCGCCAAGTGATGGTGTTGTCGGAATTCCTGGCAGGAAAAGCCTACACCTTCTACACCCGTAGGGTATCCATCAATCCTGAGAAGTGGAGACTAAACAAGTTCTTCACCGAGTTATTCAATTACTGTTTCCCTATTGACTTCCGTAATCAGCAACGGGAAAAATTGAATAGTTTCACTCAAGGAAATAGATCGGTTCGAGAGTACGTAGCTGATCTCGACGAGTTATTCACGATAGTAGGCGCTGAGAGCAAACGTGCCCGGGTAGTCAAATTGTTCAATGGATTTAGACCATCCCTCCGAAAGGCTATTCTACGGGAACACATGAACCCGGAATACACATCCTGGAAGGAAATGATTCGCGAAGCAGAGTATCAAGAACTTGCTGATAATGTTGATTTCAAGGACGCACCAGGAAATGGGGCATACGGAAAGTTTAAAGGAGGGCAACAACCTCAAAATAGCCAGCCAATAGCGGCGCAACCAAGTGACGAGCCCAAAGACTGGAACTACAGGGCCAATCAGCGAGCGGCACAATTCCGCGCAAAAAGAGGACTAAAACCAGATGTTAATCAGGGTGTGAACTCGCATATTAACCGGAATAACCACCACTCAACGTACAGAAAACCAGGACCATTCTACAAGAATGGGAAGAAGGGAACTGAAGACCAAAAAACCTACATAAGCCCTGAAGACAAGGAAGAACTAAAAGCAGCTGGAAAGTGTTACCAGTGTGGGGCAACGGGCCACTTCGCCCGTAATTGTCCTACCAAGGGCAGGACAAAGACTGTCAATGGGAAACCACCAGGGCTTAGCGCATTTGGAATTCACGTGGATCTAGACCAAACCGAGCAGCTCAGATCTGACAGCTTGGGTGAAACTACCCAGCTGCAGGTTGGAATGATCGGATGGATTGATACAGAACTGAGGGCGCCGGAAGCTTCAGCATCCTCAAAGGAATATGATAGTGAAGGGGACTGAATACCTGACTTGCAATCTGTATCGGACTCAGAGTCAGAAGACGCAGCCAGATCAAATACAATCCTACCCCATGGGTATCAGTACTTGGATGATTATGAGGATGACGTATGTGTTATGCCCCCCATGGCATTTTCAAACACTTATAAGTACCCTGTTGAAGATGTATACGAAAAAATTGCTCTATTAGACATGGAGTCCCAGCGCCACTGCCTGGGAGATGCCGCATGCCACAAGGTCGAGGAAATGTTAGAAAGTATGCAGCCTTACCCGGGTGACCCAGTTAACATACTCCAAAGGAAGGGACAACGTTTCCGAGCCAGCCGCGTGTATCACGATGAGATCCTAGTACATGACCAGGTTTTTGATGTATTCAGCATTATCCCTCGGAAGGCCGTAACTAGAACCCACTTTGCCATCAGCGATTGGTATGCCAAGATCTGTCATGGACGTACAGAGTTGCCTTACTGCTGCCGGTCATTCTATCAAACGTGCCTGATTGTGGAAATATATGCGTGGAATGCTCGCCAAACGTTAGAACTTGGTGCCCCTTATCCCTGGGATGAACCTGGACGGGTGCATCAGTACCACAGGTTTGAAGTGATCTCAGACAAAGAATGCTATACAATATATGATTGCCATCTAGGATTCAAAGTGGAAATAGAAACCCATCACCTGAAGAATGAGATGTTCAACCTTCAAAACTGGTATTGTAAGAGGGTTAGCAAACAATTCGAGAAAATGACCCAGGACACTAGCGAGATGACCGAGGACCCTATATGCGACGTCGCACACATGTTCAAAGAGCGGTCATGCCCCAGGGTGGTCGAAAGCTCCTATGAACTGGAGTTGATCCGAGCATGGTCTTTGGCAAACCGACACCTACGCCTAGAAATTGAAAATGGACAACTCAGAATACTTGAGCTTAACGGTCAACAAATCCCTGCGGGCACTTACCCTGCAGTACAACAAAATGCAACGATGGCCAAGGACCCTTCACGTTTAGTACCCAAACCCCTGGTAGTAGTAGTATACATAAACAGCCACCCTGCTAGGGCCCTGGTGGACTCTGGGTCGCTGGGAGACTTCATCTCCAGCACCTTAGTCCAGCAGTTGAACATTAAAAAGAAAGAACTCACCTCCCCAGTCCCGGTCCAATTAGCAGTCCAGGGATCCAGATCGCGCATCAACTTTGGCGCCACGGCCCTGTTCAAATACCAATCCATTAGTGAGGAATGTTACTTCAACGTAATCAACCTCTCAGGATATGATCTCATTTTGGGGACACCGTTTCTCTTTCAACATCGCATATCCTTCGGCATCAACCCCTCCCGCGTAATGGTGGGTTCCAACCTATCATTGCCATTAACAGGGACTGGGGTGGCTCAGCTTGCATCTCGATCCATGGAACTATATGAAGAAAACTTAGAATTGATTAGGAAGGAATTAAGGGATTATGCAGAGCCCATCTGCAAATCGGCAAGTGAAACCCCCCTGCCTCCCTTGAGGACTATAAATCATGAGATTGACTTGATTGATCCTCATAGAACGTATCCATGGAGACCATCTCGGTGCCCGGAAGCCATGAGAGACCAATGGGTGGAAAAAAGAGATGCATATATCCAGAGTGGCAGATGGAAGGTAACCAGCAATGGCAACACCGTACCCATGATGCTGATTCCTAAACCCTCGAAGCCCGGGGAGCGGCCACAACTGAGAACCGTGTTTGACCTACGGGCACGAAATGCAAATACAAGGAAAAGATCGTCTCTGCTACCGGACATTGATGGCATATTATGGCGAGTAGCTAAAGGCAAGTATCGGTCAATACTTGACGGCAAGGATGCTTATGAACAAATCAGAATCATACCTGAACATGTGGAGAGATCTGCCGTAACTACACCAGACGGAAATATGGTTAGCAATGTAGTGCAACAAGGGGATTGCAATGCACCGGCCACTTACCAAGCCCTCATGAATCATATCTTCTCACCGTTCATAGGTAGATTTATGGACGTATACTTGGATGACATTATAATATATTCCGCCACCCTAAAAGACCATGTACTACATGTTAAAAAAGTGATTGACATCCTTGAGAAGGAAAAACTGTACCTAGGAGCTAACAAACTTCAATTCTTATGTCGAGAAATGAAGGTCCTTGGTAGAATAATAGATGACAATGGCATTCGCATGGATCCAGATAAGGTGGACGCATTGGCCAAGTGGAAAACACCAATTAATCGAGACCTTTTGCGAGGATTCCTTGGAGCGGCAGGATACCTGGCAGATGACATCGATCAAGTCAGAATCCCAATGGGAATCTTACATGGACTCACTGGAGACACCGTACCTTTTAGATGGGAATACACCCACCAAAGAGCATTTGAAGAGATCAAGGAACGTGCTGTGAAATGCAAAGATCATCATAGGAAGCCATTGGACTATGGAGAAAACCACGCACCAATACATGTCATAACGGATGGATGCATGACTGGAATAGCAGGAGTAGTCAGCCAAGGAAACGACTGGCGTACAGCAAAGGTGGCTGCATTCTACTCGGCAAAGTTGAACTCAACCCAACAAAACTACCCTGTACACGAGGTCGAGATGCTGGCAGGGGTTGAAACTATGCTCAGACATCGAGACATATTACAGGGAACCCAATTCACATGTCACACGGACCACAAAGGACTAATACACCTCCTAGAACAGAAAAACCTATCGGGTCGCCAGGCAAGATGGATGGAAAAAATATCTGAATTTAATTTTGAGGTTCAATACGTCCCAGGAGTTGAAAACATACTGTCTGATGCACTTTCGCGACTGTACGCAAGCGACGAACCTGGAACGGTACACGCAAGAAGTGAATACACATATCACAATGTAATAGATAATGACGTACTAAATACACATCAGATCTCGATGCCAGTGTTAGTGGGTGAGGAAGGAAAAGGAGTCGATGCAACTCCAGACAAAATTAGCGAAGCTGAGGACCTGCCAGGGAGAACCCACTCACCTGAGAATGCGCATGAGAATAGGGAAAGCAAGGTGGATAGCCAAAACTCCGCAACAGAGGGAAATGGCCCAGATCTGACAGGAGATCAAGCACAACAACATAGTAAAGTAGGGAATGGAGGCGTAAAGCCAAGGAAGAAACGTGGTGATAAAAATGCACCAGGAGCAGACACTGGGAGGCCAGAAACCTCAAGGGAATTTGCAACACGAATGGCTAAGTATTTCGTGCTGAAACCCCCTCAGCAACGAAAGGAGGGTGAGGAAAGGAAGGAACGAAAACTCACAATAAAAATCCCAGCGCGTAAACAGCCTGACCAACCACAAACAAATCACAATCCGGCCCAGGAGGCATTGGTAGAAAGCACCAACAAACAGGCAGAAAGGGACCTTGAACAAGAACGCGAAAAGATCATATCAGAAAGGTCAATACGACTGAGAGAATTAACCGAACCATTAGACCCAGTTTCACTAACAGAACTGATGGCAGGAGGGCGAGAACCAATTGACCTGCTAGAATGCATACGTGACAAATATGCAGAAGACCCAATACTAGCGCCCGTCATACAGAACCCCCATGAGTATAAGAACTTCGAATTGACAGCTGATAGACTCCTATATCTAAACGTGAACGCAAAACGGGTGCTATGCATCCCATCAATCCAAGTAGCAGGAAGAAATGTCAAGGAAATCGTAATATCAGAAGCTCACTCTATGCTAGCCCATCTAGGCGCCCGGAAGACCCTAACTTACCTCCGGGACCTAGTATGGTGGAAAAACATGAGTGGAGATGTACACTCATTTTGCGAATCATGCGTAATCTGTGCCAGGAGTAAGCCTTCCAACCACAAACCATATGGAAAACTAAACCCACTGCCGGTACCCACGCAACCATGGGAAGTTATTGGAATCGACTTTGTGGGACCACTACCAGAATCCAAAGATAGAAATTCGTCATACAACTCCCTAACTGTCATAATAGATCATCTTACAGGAATGATTCACTTAGTGCCAAGCCGCACTAACTATACTGCCAGAAATATAGCCGAATTAGTTTTCGCAGAGATATACAAACTACACGGCCTACCAAAGGCCATAGTCAGTGATCGTGATTCTCATTTCACAAGTATTTTTTGGGCGCACCTGCATTCCTTGATAGAAACCCAGCTCAAGCTATCTAGCTCGTACCACCCCAAAACAGATGGCGCCACGGAAAGGGCTAACTGGACAATAGTACAAATGATCCGACAATGTGTAAGTCCAACACAGAGGGATTGGGTATCCAAGCTACCCGCCATTGAGTTCGCCATAAACAATGCTAGATCTGAGACTACCAGGTACTCACCTTTTTTCCTCAATTATGGGCGCATGCCCCGCTCAATGATATGGAATTCGGCAAGCCAAAATGAATATCCAGGCGTCCGGGTATTTGCTCAACGTTTAAAGTCCACGATAATGGCGGCGCATGACTGTATCCTAGCTGCCAGAGTCAAACAAACCAGAAATGCAAACCGTAAGAGAATTCCAGCCCCGTTCAAGGAGGGGGAGTTTGTATACGTGTCAACAGAAAATATGACCTTCCCAAAAGGCTTAGCACGTAAGCTGATCCCCAAATTTGTGGGGCCTTATTTACTTCTGAGGGACTTTGGAAACTTCTCTTATAAGGTACAACTTCCATCTCACATGAGACAACGCGGTATCCACGACGTATACCATGCGTCACTCCTATGGATTCACCATCCTAACGACGATGTCCGATTTCCAGGACGACTGTACTCCCAAATCTTATCTGAGAATGAGGCCGAACATGAACAGGAATGGGCTGCAGACAAAATAGTAAGTCACGCAAACTCTGGAAGTAACGCTATATTCGAAGTTTTATGGCGATCAGGGGATAGGACTTGGCTCCCCTATGATCAGGTGCGAGAATTGGACCTGATCGCTCCGTACCTAGAAACCCAAAATGCAGAAAATATTTCGGAATTACCTTTAGGCCAAGGCAAGCCACCGTTGGACGACCCTCAAATTTTTCTGGGGTCCATATCCTGGCCGGTATTAAATAAGGAGGGGACAAACCAACTCGAGAACATTGTACCTTCTCTTGACGGTCACCTCGAGCTACCCCCTACGACCTACACCCTCATAATCTACTACTCACCAACCCCTCTCCGACCCACAGATATGTCCTTCCGCCCTAAAGACCACTACAAGCCTCACCCCTATCTTGCCATTCGCCCTGACGGCTTCTTACAACTTACTTCCGTCGAGCCCAACCTTATCGTGCACCCTGCCCAACTCTTAAAATATCTGGACCACGACAAGGCAGTCAGGAACCATCTCACTAGCTCGGACAGTTTCGCGCCCGTCGGCTACAAGGAATGGGCTGCAGCCTATAATTCCTCCAAGGGGGATAATCCCACTGAATTCGCCACTTTTGATTTAGTCACCGGTCTCTACAATTGCAACAGTTTTTCAATTCCCCGAGACATACTCACCATCCCCTACTTTGACAATTGTTACTCCGAACTTTGCACCTTCGGCATTATTGACGACAAAGGAGATCTTATTGACGGAGGATGGGCCAACGTAAAGAATGTGCTCCTTCGCCCGCACCGCAACGCTGTCCGTAACCAGGCACGCTCCGACGCCCGCAAGGCCGAGCAAGCACTCAAGAAGCTTCGCATCACCGACAACCCTTTCAGGGGATACCCGTCCCTTTCCCTACACCAGTCTCGAGCACTCTTGCCGGGAACCAAAAGCCACTCTGCTACCCCTGTCCATACACCCCCCGTTCCGGGCCAGTCAAACACCCCTGTACCTTCCGACCTTGAATTAATGCCCGTCGACCAGCTTTCCGTTTAGGAGAACACCGGCCGCGATAGCATCACCAAAATATAAAAAGGCTTCTTATCTTGGCCAATCAATCAGTAACCTTTCACCCGCTTTTACTTATCTAGGCATTGTTCACGTCTTCTCAATACCTGGAGGGCGTATGTAGCGCTCAGGACCACTTACTGCCTTTTTTGGTATTCTCCTATTAGCCCGTGATATCGATCCAATTTACTTTATTTTCTTTTACCGCCTCGGGTACTAGTTAGCCGACAGTATAAAAACCTAGACTCTCTGGTATTCGTACGGTAGCTCTATCTCAATAAAAGGACTTATCCCAGTTCTATTACGAGAAGACTCGAAACCACTATCTTGTGACGACACTGTCACCGACACTGCCGTTACACCAGCAGACTGCGTCCGCCTTTTCGAGCCACCTCGTGACCTTCTGCCAGCGCGATGGAAAAGGTGCTTTTGAAAGCACTGGGCAGGTTGTCATCTTCGTCAACCCGTCCACCAATGTCTCTTGAGCAGCTTAATGACTGGACACTTCATGTGCAAACTCACGCTATTGAAAAATCTACAGCCTCTGGATACGCTACAGGAGCTAAGGACTATATAAAATTCTGCATCGCTCACAATTTACCGTTAGATCCGACACCTGAAACTCTCTCTCAATACATTGCATACACGTCAAAGTTTATTGCATCTGCACCAAAATATCTATGTGGTTTGAGGCATTTTATTAGGGATTTCTATCCTAATTTCGATGCTAATCAATCACATCCCCTTGTTCAAGCAACAATTCGCGGCGCTAAAAAGATTCGAGCTAATCCTATACACCGCAAAATGCCGTTGCGCACTTCTCACTTAGCTGCATTTGTTTCAGCAGCTGAACGCAGCGGAGACTACAACGACTTACTTTTTGCCATCATAATGTCATGCTGTTTTTACGCTTGTCACAGATCGGGAGAACTGGTCTTCAGAACCTCGGCTTCTCTGGAATGGAGGAAGGTTATCAAACGAGCAACTCTACATTTTACCGATGGTTTTGTGGGATACCGCCTACCTTACCACAAGACAGATCCCTTCTTCCACGGCACAGAGATCCTTCTCACCCACCACGAGATTGCCGATCCAGTCTCCCTCATGCGCATTTACGTTACGCAACGTGATAAAATCCATGGCGCAAGACCTGCATTGTTCTTATGCCGCAACGGCTCTCACCCCACAAGGGCATGGTTCAATAAAAAACTCTTCTCTTTCGTAGACAAATAGACAAAAGCTTCGGAGGTCATTCGGCACGTGCAGGTGGAGCCACTTACTTTGCCTCTCTAGGTTTGTCAGAAGACATCATCATGGCCATCGGTCGTTGGTCCTCTCAAGCCTGGAAGTTGTACGTGCGTGATAACCCATCAGTTCGAGCCGCCTTACAACTCGCCGCAATGCGTCGACACTGACCTTACTTCTATTTATTCTTCGGCTCGTAACCTCTTGCTTCTTTCTTTTCACCACCACCTCCCCTCCTTCCTCCTTCTTCAGCCCGATTATAGCTGCTACCGGCAACTCGCCTCAATTACACAGTTTCACGTGGCCTGCGGGCCGGTTGGCGCTACACCTTTTCCTCCCCTCTCTCGGTATAAGTCGCAGAGGATAAATGTTCACGAGTCAACCCTCAAACGAACAAGCGAACCATTAGCGGTGACGTTCAGTTTCCTGTCCGTGAAGTTCTCTAATCCTCATACCATCGTCATGGTTATATCTTGCAGTGAAGAATGATGTTTGTCTTCCTTATATGATATCCAAATTTTCAGACTAGTGAAGGGAACAGAGTCTGGGGTTACCTTATCGACGATGCTGCGCTCCTTCAGTATGGCCTCCGAAAAAATCT
>JABCKQ010026398.1:0-11873 GCA_018857305.1 Termitomyces sp. T159_Od127 | reverse complement strand
TCTCATTTCGGAATCTCGTTCCTGATCTACAACAGGTGGTAGTCGTTTGCAGAAAGGCGGGTTACACTAAGCGATTGCCCAGGAATTGGATGGGATTTAGGATCCGTAAGTGATGTGATGTGATGCGATACGTATTCACAGGTAGTTGAACGTTTTGACTCTACTTCTCTTAAGCTCGCAGTCGGGCCCTTTTCCAACTTCGACACCGTGAGTGGTGTCCAACTTACCAAACTGTCCTCACCATTTTTCTATCAGCATCGTATATGTCATGGCATGATTGAGAATCCTGCATATTCAGCAGTACCCAGTAAAATCTTCTTTTTCTTGACTTTCCGGCATGAGTTGATTGTTTCGTAACTTTGCTTAATTATCGTCATGACGTGAACAAATCGTCGCAGATCTATTCTGTGGTGATTTCAAATATATTAAGCAAGCTTGAGTCTTATGCTCCACTACAATCTCGTATGAAGAAACTTGTCTGGGCAGAATGTCACCATCAACTTATTTCACACACGTCTGAGCCTCCTCTCCGCTCTATCACACTTATCCGTCTGAAGGGGGGGGAGACTGCATTAACGCGACTTGTCCTTCTAAATACCAGTTTCGCAATACCGTCCATATCAATTGTGTTTCATATACATATAATTGATTACAGTCCAGGGATGCCGAGCGGGTCATACCAAATGAGGTTAAGCGGATGACTTGATCAAAGCATCTGTCCGATGTTCACATGCACACTCTTGAGTTGAGTATACCTATGGGATCAAAATAGAGCAGCTTAGCGCGAATTTTATGTGCATAGGATTTTGACTTGCGTTTCAAGTGCGTACTCGCCGAGTTCTCGGCCAATACCGGACTGTTTATAACCACCAAATGGTACCGCCTTGTCCGCAATCCGAGGGGAGTTGACCTTTGAAGGAAATGAATAAGAGCGAGACTAAAGTGAGGAGGTCATACCCAAGCATTCCCAGCCTCAAGTGAATGTGCAACTCTCAAGGCACGACTAATATTTTGTGAGAAGATATGACAAGCAAGCCCATAGGTTGTGTTGTTAGCCGCCTCAATGACCTCTGAAAAGCTTTATCAACTCTTACGTCGCCATAGTGTCAAACAGCAAGATATACACACCGTCCTCAGTCTTAAACTTGACGACAACACCAACAGGGCCGAAGATTTCTTCTCTGACAATTTTCATGTCTGGCTTCGTATTCGTGAAGATCGTCGGTTGGATGAAGTAGCCCTCCTTTCCATGACGTGCGCCACCAATATGCACTGTTGCGCCGTCCTGCTTACCCGATTCAATATATGACATGACACGCTACAACAAAATAGATTAGCACTGTTCGCTGATGGATCGGAGAAAACCAGTCGAGGGAAGTCCATATGGTAGAAGGGGGAAAAAAGCGGAAGAAACGAACATCAAACTGCATTTGTGAAATTTGCGGACCATGTTGCACCCCCGGAACAAACGGATCACCAGTGGCAGCAGCGAGATTCTTTGCGATCGCAGTGAATTTTGCAAGAAATTCGTCATATATCCCTTCTTGAACGAAGATGCGCGAACCTGCGATGCATGCCTGGCCTGATAAGTCATTTAGTGACTTTCCTAATACTGATTATTTATCCAACCACCATACGCACCCATATTTGAGCTACGCATTACATACAACAAGTCAGTTATTCAAGAATTCACTCGCGAAAATGGAAGTATGATCTCACAAAAGGCCGGAAGCAGCACATTCAATAGCTTGTTCAAGATCTGCATCATCAAAAATGATAGTGGGACTTTTTCCGCCCAGTTCTAGCGTGACGACCTTCCAAATTCGATTCCGAGGAAGCCTTGAGAATTTTACGCCCCACTAGAATGCTTCCCGTAAACGCGACCTTCTCAATAAGAGGATGTGCCATGATTGCTTGACCGACTGTGGGACCGTAACCATTCACAATATTCACCACTCCAGGAGGGAAGCCAGCCTCATTTACGAGGTCAGCGAAGCGCAGTGCCGTGAGCGGTGTTATTTCAGATGGCTATAACATGTAAGATAAAGACGACGGTAATTGGGTGACGTAGATATACCTTGATCACAATGGTATTACCAGTTGCCAAGGCCGGACCGAACTTCCATGCCACCATCAACTAAGGGACCAAAATGACTGTTAGCTGATTCGAATACATAGGCAATTCTCGTCTTACCAGAGGGGAATTCCAGGGAATGACTTGGCCCTGAGAGTTTTCAATATTAACATCCGTCATAGAAACCCTACACGTACGACGACGCCATATGGCTCGTGCCTTGTATAGGCAAGCTTGTTTTCGTTGGTCTAAGTGCAAATGGTGAGTTTTGATATCTATCTTGTTGTATAGGAAATCGTCACTTCAATCGTCTTCCCTTGTACTTTGTCAGCCCAACCAGCATAGTATCGGAAGACATCAACACTAAATTGGATGTCTCCTTTTGCGTTTGCGTAGATTTTACCTGAGTGTCTAATTCACAATTGAAGTAGGTATTCAAACAAGTGATAACACTTGCCAACATTCAGACTCTCGAGAGCAGCGAACTCGTCGATATCCCTTTCAAGGAGACCGGCAAGCTTATACAAGAGCTTTCCGCGCATCGTCCCTGGGACCTTGAGTCCCCAGGAAGTCTTGTATGCCTTAGGGCCAAATCAAAATACATGACGTATACTGTCATTATAGTTCGTACCTTCTTGGCAACATTGACTGCAATATCGACATCCTTGGAAGAACCCGCGGTGACGGCGATTATGACCTTTCCCGTCGCTATTGTGAGCGTATTTATTATGTTTCACAATGGAGACAACTGGAAGAATGAGCTGCTCATACCTGGGTTAATGACACTGATATAATAGGTAATGTTAATGCAACGGAACTTCATAAATTCGAGGTTATCCACTCAATCATTGCTGGTTCAACTGGATCGACCCATTTCCCGCCAATGAAAAGACTTGAAGGATTGAGCTAGCTTCAATAAGGAGAAAATATCACTCACCCTGTATGGATGGTAGAAGTTCCTTTGAATGCGGGTGTATTGAATGTATAGCTAAATGTTCCGGGCATGTTGCTAGTCTGAGAAAAAAACAAAAAGGTGACACGATCCTATTTAAGCATCGAAAAAGCATATTACTCATTCGTCCTTGTGATTCTCCTTCCGGAATATCGTTCCTAATCCATGGGAGATGGGAGTTGCAGAAAGACAGGTTCTACCCTTGCCAGGTGCTTGACTGGGATTTTTCATCCGTAAGGAGAAAGGAAAGGTGAGATGATGTAATGCCTATTCACAGGATGTGACAAGTCGCTGCACAGAACTTCTCTCTGACATCACTCTTCTTACGCTCCAGATCAGATACTTTTCCAGTATCGACTCTGTGATCTACAGCTTTGCTAAGGCCGTAGTGGAAGTACCAATATGGTTCGAAAGTTCGAGCTTCAAGCTTCAAGTTCTATCCAGATTCAGATTCGGCTAATCAAACTGTCCCCCTGGTTTGTTATCAACTTTCCAAGTGTCCAGGAAATCTTTCATATAATTCCTCTCGCTCGATACGTACATTGCTTCGAGAATCTTCTTCCTCTTGACCTCATGACAACATGTCAAATGAGGTAATGTTTTGTGTAATTTTCCAGGATCATGAACATGTGGCCCTTAGTAGTCGCTCCAGCTGTATCTGCTGGGCTCAATAGATCATAAGAAATAAAAGCTTTGTAGTCCATAACAAAACGTCAGCTTGCAGCTAGGTCAACATAAGTGACGATGCTCTCAGGGCTGATCTCATGCATTAGGGTTGCAAAGGTGAGGTACCAGGTAGTTGCAGTGTTGTTGATGGGCATGATAGTTGTAGAGTTTGCTTGTGGGGCGAGAAGGAGGAGCATGTTTGTGGCTGAGCTCTACTTATTGGCTCCCAGCACTCAGAGCATTCTGGTTCTCGGTCTATAATTCCAATAAGTACAACTCCAAAGTTGATTAGTCAGCATCTGCCATTTCTGGGGTTTCCACTAGTTTGGGTTAGGGTTAGCCTTTTCTGTCATACTATACAGTTTTTTCCCATGCTTCTGAGGCCTCTGAAGTGTCACACTAGGCATAGAGAATCCTCAGACTTGTACTCTTTTGGTTCCCCTCTGTCAAGTGTGTATTTACATGGTAGATTATTGTTCATTACTAAATAAACTTTGAATTTCCCTCTGTCAGTTGCATGACTTAGCCACAATCCTCTAGAGATCACCCTTACAGCATGTGTATGTGTCAGAGGACCTTCATTCTGTTCTATATCAACCTTCACTTTTCTCTGTCCCTTCACTCTTTACTCTGCCTCTTTGCGCTGCTCCCTGGGACCCCTGAAGCTTGTTCTAGACCTCTGAAAATCTCTGGAGGTCATTTTCTTTTCAGAAAAAGAAAAACCTCTGAAGCTTCCAAAACTTTCTTTCTAGCATTGTCAGAGGTTAAGGTCAGCTTCAGTCATCTTGTACAGGTGTTTTTATGCCTCTGCTGCCTGCTGATGCACTGTGCCAAGCAGCAGAGATCCTTAGACTTGTTCTCTTTAGATTTTCTCTGCCAGGTGATTTGTTAACACTATACTATTGTGATAGTCTTTAATATAATCTTTGGATGTCTCTATGCCAGTTGTGTAATTGTGCCACAACCCTTGAAGGTCATTCTTACAGTATACATCTTCCTGCTGCCATTTTCTTATCAATCTACTTTGCCATCATAACTAAATTGACTAACACATAGATTTCACATTACCTTGTATTGTCCTGAACTCAAGGGAGATGTATATCTTGACTTGTTCTGGGAATCCACTTGAAGTAGAGCTTTCTCAGAGTTTCTCAATCTATCCATGTCTTTTCTGACTAATATTCACTGAGCTACTTGGTCTTTGAATCTTTGTTTGAAATAATCAGACATATTTATTTCTCAATAAGCTGTGTAGTCTTTCCATCTATCTATCTTTCACCTCTGCAGCATAGTGGTCATGTGCCACACATGTGCTTGACATCTCATATATTGCAATCCCTCTGTAACACCATGCATCACTCCTACCTGATTGTAAGGGCAACCTCTAGGAGTTGTGGCTCGATCACACAACTAGCAGAGGGGAATCCAAAGTTATATTAGAAATGATAACCAACAGTACAATTGTAACTAATCACCTAGCAGAGGGGAATCCAAAGAGAACAAGTCTAAGGATCCCTGCTGCTTGGTGTGGTGCATTAGCAGGTGGTGGAGGCATGAGAACAACTATACAGGTGACTGGAGCTAAGCTTAACCTTGGATAATGCTTGAATGGGAAGTGTGGGTCTAGACCAAGCCCTGGAAGGCCCAGGGAGTGGCATGGGAGATGAGCTGGAAAGTAGAGAAGTCTCCAAGGAGAAGTCAGTGTAGACCAAAAATGGAAGTCCCCTGACACTGATACACTCAAGGCCTTCAAAATGAATAAATATGATGGTGGCAAGCTACATGAGCAATATGATACAGTCATTCCATATTCAGAGCATTGTGTAAAAGTGCATAATACAATGCTCTTCCTGATGGTCAGCCAAAAGGTCTTTAACAAGTTCTTGAGGAGCATGAATTTAATGTTCCAATCTACATAACAATGTTCTCCTGTCTGTTCGGTTGACAAATTGTGACTGTTGTATGGCTCAGATTCTCAATCATCAAGAAGACTTTGCTAATCAAATTTCAGAACTTGAAGCCCTGATCAAGAGCCATGGGCATTTCTGCAGCTCAATCCAATTGAAATGGTGTGTTTATTATCAAAACTAAAAGTATTGGAAATGGGCAAAATACAGGCATAAAGAGGTTCCAAAGCACACCTTTGTTGAAGCAAAAGAAGCTGTAGAGGAGTATCACAATGCATGTCCAGATGATGTATTATGATGCTCTTGGTGGTCAATGAGTGCCCATCAGAGAGGGGCTAACTGATAAAGCAGCTGCATAGGCTGTCAGACAGCAAAAGCAGCACCAAGAGGTTTCTTAGTGACCTACAGTCTACTGAGGCTGTCCTTAACTAGATACAAGTGCAAGGAGTAGCTATTGATGCAAATTAGGTGCAGTGAATCTTATCAGCAAGATTATCTGATTAGATTATGATTAGCCTTATCACATTGCATTGGGCTCAGTTGCACTTGTGCACACTTTTTATCACAAAATATAAAGTTTATTTGATTCTTAAGATATTCATATTCAAAAATATGTTAAATAGAACCAAATAAAATCAAATTAAAACTAAAATATTCCTAATGAACTCACCAAAGACAATACATGTGCTCCTAGGCCTAAGACATCCATTCCCTGGAGACTCTATGCCATTTCATCCTTCTTTTTCAGCCTCCGCTCCTTTTGTTTCCTCCTGCAAGTCGTGCATGCATTGGCAGTGGGCTGGTCATGGTCATGAGTGAAGGTCATGGTGGTTATAGAAAGAGAGCAAAGTCAACCAGTCATGAGTGATGCTTCATCAATAGATCAGTGATCTGTGATTGTCAAGGGACTGCCAGTTCCCACACTCCCTGTTTGAGCATTATCCAAGGTTAAGCTTAGCTCCAGTCACTTGTACAGTTGTTCCCATGCCTCCACTGCCCACTGATGTGTTGCACCAAGCAGCGGGAATCCTTAGACTTGTTCTCTTCAGATTTCCCTCTGCTAGTTGTGTGATTGAGCTGCAACTCCTGGAGGTTGCCCTTACAGTAACTACTGTATGCAACAATGTCTGTAACTGCTCCTCAAACAGCATCACAAAGTGATGTCTATCAAGGTGATGCTCCTCCCCTGCTGGTACTGGCAACTGAGGAGAATCCATGGCATGGTCTGGTTGACTGGCCAGCTCCTCTGCAACCCTACAGGCAGGTGGAGTCAACAGTGGCTGGAAGGATGTGTGAGCAGGTGGCATTGATGGCCAGAGCAACATGCAATCTCTGGGGAACACAGGCATGGCTGCCTGGATAACATCATCTATACCAGTGGAGGAGATGGTCATGCACACACACTTGGGAATGGGAGCCACCAGGGGCAAAGAGGCAGGGTGAGTGGCAGAAACAGGAGCACACTGAGGTGGAAAAAGACCAGTGGGCATGGAAAGAGGGGGGATACATGTAGAGGCAGTCAAAGTAGAGAGGGTATATGTGTCACAACCCGCTACTGACCCCTGGAATTTAGGCTCAGCCCCAGGACTCCAACCCCCTCAAATCTACCTCCATGACCATTCCAGGCTTGGACTGCTACCCAACCAACCACCTCAGCAGCCCCTGGCCATCATCACCTGTCACCACCACTAGCCACTGCCACTCCTGGCATCTCTCTGGCTATCACCATCTGTAACCACCACATCAGTGCCAGCCCTGACCATCCCCGGTGCTTCTCCAACTGCAGCCGCCACATCAGTGCTGGTGCCAGCAACACCCAGCACTCCTCCCCAGCCTGTGCTGAGACCCCCATCATGCATTACAACTATGCATCACCATTGACCCAACCTCCACACACCATACCCCGCTTCTGCTCCCCCTCCTCAATTCCTCGCTACTACATGTCTCTGGCTCCCAAAGCAAGACCTTTCACGCCACAAAACATGTCTCAACCTCTACCGCTGCCTTGCGCAATCCCCAGGTCTCACCATGAGCCCCAGCACTGTGACTCATCACCGGGACTCAGGCCTGAGCCCCAGAGCTTACCTACTGTACAGTATATAAGTTGTAGAGTAGCAAGTAGTACTCTAGTCTTGATATTACCATACTTCTCATCTTGTTTCTTTGTGTTTTGCCTCTGTCTCATAGTCTCATGTGTTCCGGTCTCCATTTTTCAATGCTGTTTCATTTTGTATTGTACTTATCCCATATCGTCTCTTTCCCATTGTCTTTACTTGTCTCCTACTCTAATTCTATCTCTGTTTATTTCTCTTTTGTCTCAAGCCTCTGAGTTCTCTTTTCCTCTCTTGTCTCTTGCCTCAAGTCTTGACTCGTTCTGCTTCCCCTTTTCCTTATCTTATCCTGGCTCTTTCCTTTTGTAACTTGTTTGATCTCCACATCTACTTGCTAAGTCCCCGCTCTCACCCCAGCTCTCTATTAATCAACCCCAGGACTCACCTGTGCACTGGTGCTTGCTTGTCTTCTTCTCTTGCACCCCTGGGACTCGTGCCTACCTCTGGCACTCATCCTCCACCCCTCACCAGCACTCACCTCCCTGCCTGGCATTACTGACAGACCCCCACTCGCCTCCCTGGCCCTGCTTTGGTCTCCTATGCCTTGCGCTCCTGATGGTACGCTGCATCTATGGACACCATGCACCCCACATAAAGTATTTGCCCAGTGGACTGAGACCCCATGGTCAGCGGAACCTAACAATATGCTACTTGATTTTGGCTAGTGGAAAGGGGGAGAGCATCAGAGTGGTGGTCCAAACCCTGCAATGGAGGTTCTACAGGCTCAGAAGGGCCCAGAATGAACTCTGTGTGGTCCACGGAGCTGGCCACATCATCATTTGTTGTGCATTGTTTACCCTTCCAGCAAGCAGTCAGAGCGTCCACATCTGTAACCTCTTCCATTGTCGTGCCCTGCTGAACATAAAAGAAAACTGAGAGCTGTAACCACTATTCACTGATTCGTTGTGCGTATAGTGGCAGTTTGAGATAGAGCAGCTCTCAGTCATGTCATGTTACACACATTGAAATATGTACATCCTGCACTCTGTTTCTTCACTTGGAAGTATGCCATGGTGTGATGGATCACTGATCCCATCACCTCAGCAACTCTCCTTGTCATCAAACTGATCTTTTGATGTCTTGTGGACATGTCAACATGTTGTTGTTGTTTCTGCCTTTGGTGTGAGCTCCCTGGTTGTTTATGAGGTATGTCCTGCCTACTGTTTTTGGCGTTTTTACAAGCTTACAGTTTTCAGCTCATGTATATAGTTTTATTGGACCTCTTTTTCAACCATCATATCACTATAGAATATGGGTAGTAGCTGGTCAAACCTGTGTTCTGATCAACTCGGATAAGTGGATGGTTCTGCTCTCACAAAAGGAATGCTTGGGGAGAGAAACCAGAGAACAAATGTGTGGTCTAACAGCGAGTGACTAAACCCTTTGTCTGTAAGCAGGACTCATTGGTATTCCACCTTCCCATCTCAACATCTGGATTCTCACATATTCAACAAGGGGTCGGCTCCTTTGCCTGGCAATGAATGACTGACTATGGGAATGAGTGAGTAACCAGTTGGGAACAGAAATGGAAGGTGATAGAGGAGTGATCAGCTACATCGGATGTTGAGAATGTATATAGGAGTGTGTTTGAAGGAGCTCAAGTGCAGGGTAAGAGATGTGCTGGATCACCCTCTCATTTCATTAGTAGGAGTAAAGGGTTAGAGAGGTTATCAAACGCTGCGATGAGACAGAAAAATTGATGTGTTCTTGGATTTTCTCAGTCAAAGCTTGAGTTAATTTAGCTGGAGCATGCTGGAAAGGGGTCGAGCATTACAGCACTTTTCAAAACAATAGGTCCCTCCAAGTTCCCCTTGTTTGATTGTTTAGTCTGATTTACGCGATGCTGGGCTTGCAAAAGAGTATGTTGTGAGAACCAGAGTGCTCAGGCGAGTCCACAGATGATTTGTTGTATGAAAAGTACTGTAAGTATAGCGGAAGGAATGTAAAGATGTAAACCGGGAAGTTACTTTGTTGTGGAACCATTGTCCTGCCCCTGTGATGTAACACTTGACCTTCTCTGACTCTACAAGGCAAATAATGACACAACGCTCTCCTGCGCATGAAGTCGTCTTGTATATACACTGCTTCCTCAGGATTTGTTCTAGGTGTCTACACAAGACAAGACCAGGATTGTCATCATACCATCATGTCTTACCTTAAGAACCACTTTAATTTCACACACCTAACAGAATTTGGGTGTGAAAAAGGAACAGAAGGGCTCACAGGACACTCACTATGCGCGTTTTATGCGCTTGGATTCTAGCTATTCCTGCTCAACTCTTGCATTCCTATCAAAGCATAACCTGAATTCCCTGATTGTATCACCAAAATGAAAAGTTCTTCCCATATGTTTTTCCTAATTGCTGGACGTGCATATTGGATCTGCTCTAGCAGACATTTGTCACCTTTGGTCATCAGGTTGCATAGGTAGATATTCACATGATAGCATAACATCATTTCTACTAATACTATCTGTTTCTGGGCTAGAACATGTTCTTGCCAGTGGTGGGGAAAAGGTTAAAGAAATCATGTGTGTATTGAGCAGCTAAGGGCACTTTCTGTTGTTCATAGACTTTATCTCTAAAATTGTGCATCAGCAACAGAAGGACTTGTCTATCTTTTCCTCTTCCAAGAAAAAACAATTGGGTACTACCAGCAATGATCATGTTTACACATGGTCCTGGGACTACCCATGTATACAGATTTTCCACGTGCACTCCTTGCCCACCCTAGCTTCATTCAAAACAGAGTGCTATAGGGTACAATATATGCAAAATTACAAGAAGCAGTATGTGTGTACCTATAGTGAGGAATGGTGGCATTCACACATGAACAAACTCGGCATGGTTCTGGAATAACCAGAAATGATTACATGGAATATAAAACTAGGCTCGGAGGAACCTGGTTGAACCGCTGTGAAAGCCATTTGAAACAATCCTCTTCCTGCATCACATATACTGTCATCATGTTCATCTTCTACCTCTCTGCCCTCGTTGCAAGCATTGGATTTGGTACAGCAAAATTAATGCTCAATGTTAGCACTCTGACCTCAGATTAATTCATAGCAAATGCACAAATTACCATGGCTATGTGCAGTCATACTCATACCGTTGTATCTGGCAATACCTGCAATGGAATTTGCATGGCATAGGGTGTTCCTAAGTTAGTAAAATTCTTTGTCAGCTCGAGAAAACAGGAGAAACTAACATCTTCACTATGAACAGCTTTCAGTTTGACCTCAACAATCCTGAGCTTGCTGCGTCAGGCTGCACTGATCTCCAGATTGGTGAAGTAAGTTGTTAGAAACCATAACTCAAGAATAATTGTAAGCTACTCCCTCAGTTTGGTATAAGTGACTATATTTGGACTATATCTAAGAATAATTGTAAGTTACTCTGTAGGTATAGTTAGTTTGTATGTAGTATGTAGGAATTAATGTAGTTTACTCACCCCTCAGTCTGGTATAAGCGACTGAGGGATTTGTCTATGGCATGGGTTTTGTCACGACCTGCTACCGACCTCTGAGACTTAGGCCTGGCTTCAGGACTCCAACCCCCCCAAACCCACCTCCACAACCGTCCCGGGCCTGGACTGCTACCCAGCCAACCACCTTGGCAACCCCTGGCCATCACTGCCCATCACTGCCACCAGCCACCACCACTACTGGCACTCCCCTGGCCATCACTGCCATGACCACCACATCAGCACCAGCCCCATCTATCCCTGGCACTTCCCCAACTGCAGCTGCCACATCAGCACTGGCGCCGGCAACACCTGGTGCTCCCCTGGCCTGTGCTGAGACCTCCATTGTCAGGGGACTTCCATTCGATTTCCATTCTCGGACACATCCTACACCACCCCCGGGACCCCCAGGACTCGCCCTAGACCCCCAGGACTCGCCCTAGACCCCCAGGACTCGCCCTAGACCCCCAGGACTTGCCCTAGACCTCCAGGACTCGTTCTAGACCCCCGGAGATCTCCGGAGGTCATTTTCTTTTTAGGAAATCCCCAGAACTTTGCGTCCCTCCTGTTCAAACATTATCCAAGGTTAAGGTTAGCTCCAGTCACTTGTACAGTTGTTCCCATGCCTCTGCCGCCCGCTGATGCGCCGCGCCAAGCAGCAGGGAATCCTTAGACTTGTTCTCTTTGGATTTCCCTCTGCT
>JABCKQ010026397.1:0-11890 GCA_018857305.1 Termitomyces sp. T159_Od127 | reverse complement strand
TCTCTCTCGTGCCCCGGTTTTCATTACTTTACTTGCTTCTTTTCTCGTACTCGTCTCGTTTCGACTATCTCTCCTGTCTCAACTCGTCTCGTCTCTCTAATCTAATCTCGTTGTCCTCTTCCTCCTTTCCCACTCTAAGTTCTCTCGACTTTGCGTCCCCGGCTCTCTTCTTTTCGACTTAATCATTTCCCTCTCCCGTTATCTTATCTCGAATCTTTCCCCTTTTGGTTATCCGACTTCCCCAGCTTTGTTTCCACCCCCGGGACTCGCTAAGTCCCCTCGACTACTTTTCTCTCGATCCCCAGGACTCGCTCGCTCCCGGCACTCGCTTGTCTCATTCTCTCGCACCCCCGGGACTCGCGCCAACCCCCGGCACTCGTCTCTCCCCCCCCCGGCACTCGTCTCACCCACCGGCACTCCCGGCACTCCTCTACGCACCTTCCCCTGCCCCGCTTCGGTCTCCTACGCCTCGTGCTACTCCCGGTGCTCTGTGTTCGTGCACGGTGAATTGGCATAAGGTGGATTCGCCCAGTAGACTGAGCCCCTGAGGTCAGCGGAACCTGACAGTGAGGAAGAGCATGGCTTGAGAGCTAGAGGTGGTGTTTGGATGTTGGAAGAGGTTGTAAAGGTTTTTTTGTCTTAGAATGGTTGACATTGAAGTGTGTATTTGCATTTTCTAATGACAAATATGTGAGCAGTACCCAGTGACAGAGGCATACATCTCATCTGTTGCTTGACTGAAAATTCTTCTCCAGACCTGAGAGGGGAGTGCATGCACCACTCTCCTCCAGAGTCAACTCCAATGCTGACTCATCTGGGGAAGGGGCTCTGGCAGCATTCTTTGCACCCACACTTGCAAGAGAAGCTCCTTTTGCTCCATAGTAGAGATGTAGTGCCTTTTAAGATCCAGCAAGCAGTGTTGAGCAAAGTGCTCTGGCTTTTTGCACTGCTGGCATAGCAGGGGTGCAGAGTGGTGCTACCAGGTGGCATCTATGTCCATAGGAATGCCTGGTGGTAGAGGTCATAGTGTAGGAGTGGCAAGAGCTAGGATGGGCATTGAAGGCATGAGAACTGAGTGCTGGAGACTCAACTTGGAGGTGGGGTGGTGAGTGGAGTGTGTCCCTTCATAAACATAGAATGCAGACCATCCTGGAATGTGAGGCACAGTTGAAGACCATCTGGATAGGCTGCTGGCTCAACTAGCATTTGAAAGGAATAAATGTATTCATCCAGCATCTGCTTCCCCTCCCCATACTGCTCCTTGTTATGCAGCCTTAGTGCAGCAAATCTAGTGGGGTCAATTGGGAAGAATTTTGCTTAGAAATCCTTTTCAAAGGCAGCTCAATTTGCAAAGCTGCCAACACCTCCAAGACATTAAAGCATGCATAGTGCATATGTGGAGGCCCATCCAGCCTTCATATATGACAGCACTTAGGCTATCTTTAGCATGTTAGAATCAAAGATGTCTCTGCTGAAGTGAATATAGGTGAGACAGGACTGAAGGAAGTGGTTCCTAGAGGCACAGTCACCATTATATGAGTCTAAGAAGGCCAGATGTGGGATCTAAGCCCAGAGACCTGCTGAGGCTGCTGCCTGGTGCAGTGCATCAGCAGGCAGCAGAGGCATGAGAACAGCTGTATAGATAATTGTAAGAGCAACCTCTGAGAGCTGCAGCTCAATCACACAACTAGCAGAGAAAAATCCAAAGTTATATTATACATGATAATCAATAATACAATGGTAACTAATCACTTAGCAAAGGGAAATCCAAAGAGAACAAGTCTAAGGATCCCCACTGCTTGATGCAGCATATTAGCAGGTAGCAGAGGTGTGAAAACAACTATACAGATAACTAAAGCTAATTTTAATCTTGAATAATGCTTGAACAGGAAGTGCAGGAAGTTCTGGGGGTTTCCTAAAAAGGAAACAATCTCCAAAGATCTCCAGAGGTCTAGAGCAAGCCCCTAAGGGTCCTAGAGAGTGGTGTAGAAGGTGGGCTGGGGTGTAGACAATGACCAAAGCTAACTTTAACTTTAGATAATGCTCTAACAGAAAGTGCAGAGAGTTTTAGAGGTTTCCTAGGAAAAAATGACCTCCAGGAATCTCTGAGATCTCCAGACGTCCAGAGTGAGTTCTGTTGACTATGGAGGCTCAGATCACTAGGAGAGAGAAATAAGCAGAGAATGAATTGAATAGAGTATGAGACAAATAGAGACAAGAGACACAAGACAATATGAGATAAGTACAAAACAAAACAAAACAAGATAGAGTCAAAACTAAGAAACAAAGATACAAGATGCAAGAGAAATGAAACAAAACACAAGACATGACCATGGGCAATATCAAGACTACTATATTAGATGCTATGCTATGACTATATGAGAGGGAGTGGGTAGGCCCCAGAGCATAGGTCCAGGCCTCAGTGACAAGTTGCAGCACCAGGGCTCTCAATGAAGCCTGGAGATCATGCAAAGTAGGGGCAGATGTTGATGTATGTTGTGCAAGGCAAAGAGAGCTCCCAAAGGAAGGGCTTTGCTTTGGGAGCACAAGAGGCATGGAATGTTGACAAGGCAAGGAAGTGAGCAGGAGGGGCATGAAGCATAAAGGTCAGACTAGAGGTGATGCATGGTCGTGATGTGTGATAGGCAACAGCAAAGGGTTGCTGGTCATGCCAAAGTGGGAGTGCAAGTGCTGAGGATACATGAAAGGGTTGGAAGACAAGTGCTAGGGCAAGCATGAGTCTCAGGGGTGCAAGAGTAGGATAGAAGACAAGCACCAATGTGAGAGCAAGTCCCAGGGCTGATGATTAAGTAACCAGGGCAAACAAAGAGACTTAACAAGTCCCAGGATCAAAGATAGAGGGTGCAGAGATTTAATCAAGCCAAAAGAGGAAAGAGTTAAAACAAGAGATGGAAGAGGAATAAATGAGACAGGACTGAAGCAAAAAGAGAGAGAGAGAAAGAGAGAGAAAAGAGTAAGAGACTTAGAGACTTGAGGCAGAGAGAGAGAAAAAAGAAGCAGAGATTTGAATAAGAGAGATACAAGATGAGTAGAGACAAGAGACATGAGACAATACAAGGCAAGTACAAAATAAAATGAGATAAGTTAGAAAAGGAAAACTAGAATACAAGAGACAAGAACTAAACATGATAACTAGAGACAGAAATATGGCAATATCAAGACTAGACTACTTGATGCTACTCTACAACTTATATACTGAATGGTAGGTAGACGCTGGAGTGGTGCTTGAGATGAAGCCTGGGAATTCTGCAAGATGGTGGTGGTGGTCAATGCATATTGTGCAGTGCAAAGGAAGCTCTCAAAAGAGAGCCTTGCCTTAGGAGCATGGAGGCATAGAATGGCAACAAGGCAAGGAGATGAACATGGTGTGCGGAGGTTAGACTAGAGGTGATGCATGGCCATGATGTGTGATAAGCATCTCAGTGGGAGCCAGGGGAGGCTTTGGCATGGGCCAAGGAAAGCACCAAAGGTTGCCAGAGCAGGCGCTGATGTGGCAGCTGTAGGCAGTGATGGTTGAGAGATGCTGAAAGTGGCGGTGGCTGGTGGAAGTGATGGGCAATGATGGCCAAGGGCTGCTGAGGTGGTTGATCAAGTAGTGGTCCAGGCCCAGGACATTGTGGAAGCTGGCTTAGGGAGGTGGGAATCTTGGAGCCAAGGCTAAGTACTAGTGGTCTGTATTGGGTTGTAACACTCCAGTTGCATGGATAAACTAAGGAAATTCGGCTTCACTCTGCAGCCTATCAGCATGAGGCAAAGGAGCAATGCAATAGGCCAGTTCACTACCCTTCACAAATAAACAGACGGCCTTCTTCTATGTTAGAAAAACTCCACATTTGGCAGCAAAACACCAGAAAGTTTGATATAGTGCAGGTTGCAACGATTAATACAGCAAATCATGAAAAACAGGATGTCCTTGCCATCCAAGATCCCTACCTTGACCACCTTAACAACACCAAAGCTTCTAGCCACTGAAGAGTCGTATACTCAGATTTTCATAGATGTAATGAAAGCACTCTCTCATGCTCAGTCTTCCTAATTGATGCAAATATTGCCACTGATGCAAGCACTATCTTCTACATATCCTCCACAGACATTATAGTAGTGAAATTTGCAAGCAAACACAGTGGCTTAACACTCTTAAATAGATACAACAACTGCACCCACAACAACACCCTTGCAGCCATAGTGATCTTCTTAGCGGCTAAGTCCTTGGCCACCTGACCCTCATCCATCAACCAGATTGTAAAGGGGACTTCTAAGAGTTGTGGCTCAATCACACAATTAGCAGAGGGAAATTTGGAGTTATATCAGGTGTGATAATTAATGATATAATAGTAATTAATCACTTAGCAGGGAGAAATCTGAAGAAAACAAGTCTAAGGATTTCCCGCTGCTCAGTGTGGTGCATCAGTGGGTGGTAGAGGCATGGAAACAACTGTACAGGTGATTGGAGCTAACTTTAACCTTGGACAATGCTTGAACAGGGAGTGCAGGAAGTTCTGAGGCTTTCCTAAAACAGAAACAACCTCCAGAGATCTCTGGAGGTCTAAAGCAAGCCTCAGGGATCCCAAGGAGTGGTGTAGGAGGTGGGTTGGGGCATAGTGAGATGCCAAAAATGGAAGTCAAATGAAAGTCCCCTGACATAGATGAGATGGATGGGAGACTTCAACAGACACTACCCTCTATGGAAGATGCCTGATAACTGACATCTCAATGATTTCAAAGATTGCATTGCTCCTCTTCTCAGCCTCCTCAATGACTGGACATGGAACTAGTTCTATCTCCAAGAATCTCCACACTGCAAACAGCTGGCAATTGTTGGACCAGGCTGGTCAATGTCTGGCACACCCATTTTGACATTGACCTCCAGTCAGTGCTAGGACAATGAAGAATTGCTGGACCTTTGCCCTTAAATATGATGGTGACAGAAAGATAATAGAATGCAAGGCTAAACTGGTTGTGAAGGGATTCACCCAAATACTAGGGGTGGATTTTTTTGTTACTCACACTTTGGTAGTGTAACATGAGTCCTTGCATATGAACTTAGCCATTGGAGCTGCACTCAACTATGAGATCTGGCAGATTGATTATATAAGCACATACCTCAATGCATTGACACAGGCTCCTATATTGATGGAACAACCAAAAGGCTATGTGAAGAAACTGAGCAAAGTCTTTAAGATAGACGTGGTGGGAGGACAACAGGTCGGAGGAAATGAGGATGCAAATAAGCATATGGTGGTGGAGAACCCAGAGCACCTGGAATATGATGAAAGAAACCTGGTGACAGAATTGGATAAAGTCCTGTACAGAACAATAGATGCAGGAAACAACTGATACAAGACATTGGATGGAAATATGAAGGAGAAGGGGTACAGACAATTAGAAGCAGACCAATCAGTGTGAGTGAGGAAGATGGATGGGGAGAAAACCATAACAAGCACTTACACCATTGACACAAGTGGGATGTATTTGTAGAGAACTTTAAAATCAAGAACTTTGGGGATATACATCTTGTATTGGGCATATGAGTGATGCACAACCAAATTTAAAAGCTCCTCACCTTGAATCAAGAGGAGTACATACAATGCATACTCAAATGCTATGGAATGGCTGATTGAAAATACAAATATACACCATTCCTTCCAGGCATTGTCCTCAGCAAGTCTCAATGCACCACTATGCTGGATGACAAGGAATTCATAGCTAACAAGCCTTTCAACAAGGCTTTGAGTTCCCTCATGTATGCCCAGATTGGGACCCACCCAAACATAGCATTTGCAGTCACTTCTCTCAGCTGTTTCATGCACAACTCTGGGAAGGAACACTGAGCTGCTCTCCAGCACATCATATGGTATCTGAAGTCAACCATCTATTACAAGCTGCAGTACAGAGGCAATGAGCACTAGGATTGTACTTTAAGGGGCTTCTTTGACTCAGATTACTTGCTGGAGCTCAAAGTACCAGGCTACGGTTTCAATAACCACAATGGAGGTGGAATATATTGCAATGGAGAAGGCAGAGGAGCACATCCAGTGGATGTTTGCAGCTGTGAAGAAAATAATATTTGAGGTCCCATTCTCAGCGAGAATGCATGGAGATAATAATGGCTACATTGTGATTGCCAAAAATAAAGAAACTATAACCATGTCAAACACATTGATGTCCACCACCACTACATACAACAGCTGGTTGAGCAGGGAAAAGTCAAGTGAGGACAACCCAGCAGACTTAGCTCAACCACTGCACTTGAAATTCTGCAGGATGCTTTGTCTTGATGAGAATTAATGTGTCTTTCAGCTCAGAGGAAGTATTAGAGGTGAATCTGCAGTATGCATCAGGCCAACAACATGTGTGGCATATGACAGATTAAGCATGACTTCAAACTCACATGCAAATCTTGCATCTATATTTGCAATATGGTCTCTGAGTGTTGAGATACCTTGAAGTGCATCACAACAAGAAGACTTCTTCTTCAACTTTGTTGTTAGATTGTCATCACCACTATCCTGATCTCTGCCTTGTGCTTCTCATTGTTTCATGACTGCTTTCTCTTCTCAGGAGAGACAACCATTAATCATTGCAATTGATTCAACCTTCATTGTCAGTATGTGAGAATTATGCTCATATAAGCTTGCTAAGCTGGTGAAGTGGGGGCAATATGACAGGCTTACATTAATCAGTGATGTTGAGGTGTTTGTCAGTAGTAGCTGTGAGCTAGTCCAGCCAAAAAGGAATAACCAATAAGAAGGTAGATTCTCATGGTCTGACCATTGAGAAATTTGACAAGTTGAAAGAAAAGGCAAAGGAATTGAGTGGGAGTAAAGCATGGCTGAGGGAAAAAGGTCCTCTGACATCACTCCCTTTCTAGAGTGTGGCATCTTGACATACAGGATGGAAATAGTTTCAAACTGCTTGATCTACCTTGAAAAGGAGATAAATACCTCAAATGGCACAGAGAGCATTAGGATGCTGTCAATGGAACTCCTATACTAGCACTGGAGCTTGCATGTTCTCTTGCAGTTCTAATGAGATATCCTCAATCTCATAGCTTTTCCACTTCACCTTGAACTGGAGCTTTCATCTACACAGCCAGCTGTTCAAGATTTACTCTACTCTGTATTTCTCCTTGTTGTTTGTTAAGATAAATGGCAGTTGAAGTCATGAACCAGCCTAGGATTGGACAACAACTTTAGTGTCCTTTGGTGGCCAGTCAAATCCCCTGATCTTAACCCTATTGAACATTTCTGGGAGTACTTCAAGGAGCAGCATAGGCAGTATAAAACACTTCCTCATGGTGTGCATGAATTGTGGGAGAGAGTTGGAAAGGAGTGAGATGGAATACCAGCAGAGGTATGCCAAAGACTGATAAAAAGCATGCTTAGAAGGATTCAAGCAGTTATCAAGACAAATAGAGGACATACAAAGTACTAAATATCAAAATTGTAAGGGCAACCTCTAGGAGCTGCAGCTCAATCACACAACTAGCAGAGGGAAATCTGAAGTTATATTAGGCATGATAATCAATGGTACAATGGTAACTAATCACCTAGCAGAGGGAAATTCAAAGAGAACAAGTCTAAGGATCCTTGCTGCTTGGTGCAGTGCATCAGCAGGCAGCAGAGGCATGAGAACAACTGTACAAGTGATCAGAGCTAACCTTAACCTTGGATAATGCTCAAATGGGGAGTGCAGGAAGTTCTAGAGATTTATTAAAAAGTAAGAGATCTCCAGAGGTCTAGAACAAGCCCTGGAGGTCTCGGGGAGTGGTGTAGAAGGAGGGCTGGTGTAACAGGCCATCACAGCATAATGTGCACATAGCGTGCATGTTGATGCTTATGTAATAATAACATCTTGTATTTACAACATAACTAGTCTAAATCTGATATTTGGTCTGATTCAGCTACTGTGTGATAGGTGATAGACGCAAGATAGTTCTAGCTTCATAATAACCATTACATTTTTTTAAATCTTCTGCTATTGGCTAAAGACTCTGGGCTTTTGGTTACCACTTGGGGTCACAATCAAAATTTCATGAATTCTGTAGTGCCACATCAGCAAACATGTCTTATGTCTGTGTCAGGCAATAAAAAGCCAACACATCCTGGTACAAGTGACCCACCTCAAACAAATCAGATGCAAACAGCGCCAGTGTATCAACAACCCCCACCAAAACGGGACAAAAGGGCTACTCACAAGACTAGCAAAGGCTATGGAATGCCAGGCGAGTTATCTATGTCATGGATGATGTCAATAGCTAATCTGGGGTCAAGACCAGGGGAACAGTCTGCAGTGTTATGAGCTGGTGTTTCATGCCTAGCCCAAGGGTCAATGACCTCTACAGTGACACCAACTAAGTCAGTCAACTACAAAGTCATAGTGCGCCAATGTGCATCAGTCATTGCAGATGCCATGGACATACTCCATGCCCCACACCAAGCAGATGAATTCCAAGAGGACTTTGTCAGGCAACAGAATGCAGTGATTTGCCAATGCAATACTAGTGGAGTGCTAAAACAGGCACTATCAGATGTCGAGATATTAACAACTAATCAGGCAGAGTTTGACGATTCAAACTGGATGGCCAAAGTGAAAACACCTCATAAACAAGTAACCATCAAGGAGGAGGTTAGTGAACCTCAAGTACCCAGGGAAGCTGCTGCACCACAGTGAATAGAAAGACGGGTCCACTTGGTGGACAACTGGAATGAGTGCATTAACTACCAATACATCTGCAATCAAGATATGTGGGACACCAGACAGTTGTTAATTGACAATCAAGGAGTTATGTTTGAGGGGCATGATAGAGTGACACCCATAGATGACATGCACTGCCAGTTTGTGGTGTGAACAGGAGAACCGGATTGAGGCCTGAGAGGTAGTGAATCTAGTATGAATAACCAGGATGACCATTCTGAGAGGCATTGTGACAATGACAAACCTAATCAAGGAGATGAAGACCAACACAGAGGGAATCATCCACCTGGTAGACCACCAGGGCTACAAGATATGAAGCAACAGTCTCAAATGTGCAGTGATTGGGCCAAGACCAAACCTCTAAACCAGACTCAACAGGCATTCTCCTTGCCTGCACCTCACAATTTGCATGCTAGCATGCCTGAAATGAATGAGGTGGTTAGGATCCATATGGATCACATGCATGACCACCTTAATCAGCTTGTGGATGACTCTCTAGGAGTCAAATGTACCCCCAGCCAAGGTCAAGGCTCCAAAGCCCACAATGAAAGTGGGAGGAGTTGGGGCAAAGCTGGGTGGCAAAGGGCTGTGGTGCTACAATTGTGGCTGCAGTGGTCACTTTGCAAAGGACTGCTATGCGCCATCTAAAGTGCATGTCAGAGCCATGCATACTGTGGTGGCCCCATGTGAGCATGACCTTGTAAGTGATGTCGAGGAAGAGCTCAAAGAACTTGTTGAGGATGAGGAAGAGGAGTCAGCTGAGGAAGAGCACTCAGTTGTGGACAATATAAAGAGCATCATGATCAATAGGGACGAGTACGTTGTGGTTGATGTTTATAATAATGATTCTTATGCCTGGAAGAACGAGGAAGAGCATTTGTTTGCTCTGATTGACTGACCAAATGATAAGCGTGTCCATATGAGGCATGTCACCTTGCAGAAAGCTGCAGCAACCAAAGTATACTCTTCAAGAGAAGGAGTGTTTGGTAACATATGTGGATGTGAATGGACATCCTGCTTGGACTTTGTGGGACTCAGAGAGTACCACCACTGGGATTACACCCCAATTTACTCATGTTAATGTTATTTGCATTCACAAATCCAAGGAGCCCTTGATGCTCCAGTTGGGGATGGTGGGTAGCCACGCCATGGTACAGTTTGGCATGGAGGTCAAGGTCAGGATGTTGGGAACATTGACAAAGGAATATATAGATATAGCAAATTTTGATCGCTATGATATGATAATAGGAACACCATTCATGTGTAAGAACATGGTTACACTGGATCTCATCAATAACGTTGTTGTAATAAACAGGGTGCCCATCAGAGCAGAAAAGGTTGTCCTTAAGGACACAGGTGGCCATCTGCAATAGTATCATGCAATGGAGAAACATTGCGACGGTGAAAATTGTAAATGACTTGAAGGTCATGGCATTGCGACAGTGGAAGAGGTGGAGGACAAGGGAGTGCCTATAGTCAGTCTACCGGCTGGGTTGCCAGCAAGATTGATGATGGACAAAGAGTTTCAGGAAACTCTGGAGATGGAGGAAGAGCCAAGTATGGTGAAAAAAAAAAGAGACCAGCAAGGTCAGCAAGCCAGAACTGGGTCATCCACCTAGGAAGAGTTGTCATTGGCAACAGGTTCAAGAGTTGGTAGAATGTCAACTAACTAGTTCCAGAGTGAAATTGGAAGATCTCGTTAATGACAAGGACAAGAAGTGGCAGGTAGCTGCAATTGCAGAAAGTACAATGCAGAGTACAAGGTCCTTTTGGGACTGACCAGTGCCGCTGCTGGATGTCCAGTGGGCATACAATCCACAGATGCTACTGAAATGGAATAAGGTAGTAGCTTCCATGGTAGCATACAGATATGCTAAGTCTAATGAATGTGAGATTGCTGAGATGACCAAGCTAAGCGTTGCAGCTTATAGTAAGGCTGCATATTGAGGATGCAAGTCAAGAGCACTTATGTGCACTGTGGGACAGATTTGAACCCAAGGCTTCACTGCCTATAAAATGTGTTGAGAAAGGCAAAGCAAAGGCTCAAGACCTCAAAGAGGAGGATATCCCACAATTGCACCAGCAATGGCAGCGTGAGTATGTGGATATAGTAAATGGGATGAAAGAGGAGCTTCTGCCATGGAGGGAAGTTAATTATGAGATTAATCTCATGGACAATCACAAGCAGTATAAGATACCATTTGCTTCGCTGTCCATGAGCACTGCAGGACCAGTTGCAGGAGAAAATTAACCACTACATCAATGCAAAGTGGTGAAAATGACAACCAGCGGTGCAAGCAGCACCATTGCTATGCATTCCCAAAAAGGATGGAATGCTGTGAATGGCCCTGAATGTGCGCCAGCGCAATGATGATACAATTAAGGATGTGACACCGCTTCTGGACCAGGAAGTCATACAAGAGGATGTTGCTAAAGCAAAGTACAGGTCCAAGATTGACCTGACAGATATATATGAGCAAGTCTACATTCGCGAAGAGGTCATACCAAAAACACTGTTCTCATACCTAATGGGAACATTTGTGAGCAAAATCATGCAGATAGGCAATTGTAATGCACCAGCTACTTTTCAGAGGTTAATGACCTCTATATTCCAAGATGTGATCAGAAAGTTCATGCACGTCTACTTGGACAACATCTTTATTTTCTCAGACTCCATAGAGGAGCATGAACAGCACCTACAGGTTGTATTTGAATGACTGAGACAAGCTAGCTTGTATCTCAAATGGAAGAAGTGTGAACTATCTGCAAATTGTGTAGACTGCTTGGGACATGTCATCAACAATCAGAAAATTCACCCTGATGAGGATAAACTCTATAAAATTAGAGAGTGGTGCACACCCTGGAACTACAATGATATCCAACGTTTCATTGGCTTAGTCAATTACATTGGTAATTTCCTACCAGACATTATAGCATATACTGATACGAGGGCTTCACGAAAGCTGAAAACTGTAAGCAGTGAGAAAACGTCGAAAACGGTAGACGTACCTCGTAAGATACAACCGTGGAACCCACACCAATGGCGGGAGACACCGCGTTGGCAAGAAAGAAGTCAAAAATAAGACTGATGCCAGAAGGCGGATGCCGAGTGATGAGATCGCGAACCCATCACGACATCATGATCTCGACGTTCTGGACAGGTGGCTGTGCT